>MU681287.1:194542-214667 GCA_026770625.1 Nicotiana glauca
GGGGGGGGGGGAGCGGGGGAATCGGTTCCCCAATTTTCACTGCACATAGATAGTCTCCGCATTTCTTAGAGAGAAGTGATAAAAAACGGTATAAGCACATTATTTCTCAATTCATGATAGTGGTATCATACCGATGGCGCAGCCCTCCTGTGACAGGTATCGAAGTACTTCATGTTTTTGCTTATTTGGGGCCACCTAAAAGGTTACGACCCTTGGAGTCATAGCTATCAATTCAGTTTCAATGATCATATTTATTGCGCCTGCCGTTACATTTTTCGAGGGCGGTAATCGTACCGTTGGTTCCTTTACCCTCCCTATAAATGGGGCTATTTGTGGCTACCTTTCTTACTCCTACTTCCTTTGATACCTATCTCTACTTCTTGCTCTGCTGCCTTGAAGTTCCACAATCTTGCAATGTTCGAGGACCTAGGCTTCAAGATTTTACGTCATATGTGCCCTGACTCCTTTTTTGATCTCTTTTTGACTAGATGAACTCGTACCAATACTGTTGCTGCTCATGTCACTATCAGCTCGGGGCGATGAGGTAGAGGCTAACTCCTTCCGATCTTGTGGAGGTTTTCCTTTTGGATTATGCACTGCAGCTCAAGAGAGGGCTCCCGAGTAGGGGCAACTTCTCAAGAAGTTGTCTGGCAGGACTAATACTGGTGGGTTTCTCTACAGCTTGATTTTTCACACAGCCACTTCTTCCCCTACCTCTCTCCCTTTTGAAGATGCCATTCTAAGGAATCGAGGTGGGGTCCCTAAGGGCCTTAGACTTGGAATATATTTTCTTTGAGTTCATATGCCCGAGGGGATGATGAAAGAGATGTCGCAGAAAAGTAGGCTACACCCTTAGGTTTTCGATGTATGCATATCTTCAGATTTTTCTTTCGTGTAATGATCCCCTCACAGGCTTTTGTAATCATGTGTAAGGACCCCTCGAGTGCCGTTGTTTATGTATTTCCTATGAATATGAATAAACTTTTCAGACTTCTACTTTTTTTGTTTTGCTTTGTTTTTGAAAGGTCTGAAGTATTTGCTCCGATAGGTCTGGGATATCGCCCCCCCCCCCCCAACCCAAATTACTCAGAGATCAAGCATTGAATTTCAAGACCTCTGGGAACGTTATCCCAGATGAAAGTTGATTTCAAGTATCCAGGCTCCCTGTCGGTCTTTGATATAGATATCCCCTTTCTAGAATGTATAGTATTGACCTTTGTTTGTGCTTGGTCACTCCCTCGAATCTTTGTGGAGCTTTTTGATTGATAAGATGGCTCTGCAAAGGGTTTCTTGTGTCCCGACCAAAAATAAGAACAGTAACATCAGGCTGTTGGGTCATTATCGTAAAGGCGAGGGTGATGTCTTAGGACTTTGTGATGGTGAAGGTGTTGCTGGATTTTAGGAGCTTTTCTTTAACGTGATAGGGACTTTCGAGGCCTTCGATACCCTCATCAGTTGTTTGCAGGGAAGAAAAGATGTCCTTCGGGCAACATGCCTTGTGACGGGGAATTAAAAAGTTGTTCTTTCCTTCCTCCGTCACGGGCGTTATCGGTCTCGGATGATCCCTTAGGGGTGCGGTTGCGCCTCCTCCCAAGGCTGTAGATCTCTAAGCGGGCGGCATTGATAATGAGATATATGGTGTGCTGGAGCCTTTTATCAAGGCGAGGCCGCTTTACGCTTCTGAGGAGATTGCATCGACTAAGCAGTGTGCCTCTAGGTCCCTTGATCTCCGGGGACTGGCCCACAATATGGGAGCTATTTGATAGAGAAGGTGGCCTTTTGTAATGTGTGCTTTGCCCCTTCTGTCTTTAGGGCTAACCCCCCATTTCTGTTTATATCAGCTGTAGAAAAAGAGTGGAGTTTTTTGGAGTACCTTAATGGCGATGTTAATTTCGCCAGAGTGGCTCGTTGGGAGCTAAGAGCTCAAGTGTGGGCTTATGCTTTGGAGGGGGCAGATGCCTCGGATAAGTTCTTTGTCTCTTGAGGCTCGACTGCCTTTGTGTCAGTGTCAAAGATCGGCCTGGTATGACTGGGAAACTCTGGATTTTGATCTTTAGGGCCGAGATAATTAAAGACTTGGGCCGAGGTGACATTAAGTTGAATAAAGGTGGGTTGGGAGATGGCGATTCGCATGAGGGATACCGCTGATGTACTGGCTGGATTGGAGTGAGCCTTCGATCGAGGGTGGAAAGTCAAGGAATGTGTCTATCATAGATCTGAAAAGGAGTACTCGAGCGTGTTGGTGCAAGGGGTTCCATCATCTCGGAGGAATTGGCTTGAGCAAGGAGAATAATTGTGGCGCTTAATTATTTCTTGTGGAGGGAAAAATTTTGACACGTTGTGGCTTCTTTTGGTGTGGAGTGTCGATTCTGCCGTTTAATCACTTTGCTTGTGATGCAAGCGAATTATACCTGTAGATGGAGAATGCCTTTTTTGCGCTCGCAATATATAAGAAGGAATTTGTAATTTTGTAAATTTGGTACCTTTTTATTTGTTTGTTGCTCTCAATCAGGAGGCCGGTTTTGGATGTTCGGTGAGATCCTTGTAGGTTCGGAATTGAGAAGGGTTCTTAGGCATGATTTTTGATATCAATGGGTTTTGGGATTTTGTATTTGGCCTGGCTGCCTTGACTTGGCCTCCGAGTTGTGCTCTGACTTTGACCTTTCTAGCTCTTTGAATTCTTTGTTCCTGTGCGGGCAGGTAGTAGTTGTTTTCATCCTCTTCCTTTGGGCATTTTGCCGTTTTTGGTTGTCTTTGAGGTCTAGTCGTATTGTGATTCGAGCTGCAATTGATCTTTGGGATTTATCCTGCCTGCATAGGCCAATGCTGGTGGACCTTTGTGCTTTTGGTTTAATTTGACCTTGCGGGCATGTGGCCCGGAGATCTGATAATGGTATCATCTGGGCCATGGCCTTTGGCACGCTGCATTTTAACTATCTTGGGCCTATTCTCCGAGTAGCGTTGCGACTTGAGCTGTAATCGACCCTTAAGTTCCTTCGATTCTCTGGCTGGTAGTTTTAATTTCTCGCCCTTGGGCGTTTCTTAATTTTTGGGTCCAGTCTCTGAGCTGTAATCGACCCTTAAATATCATTGAGATCCTAGCGATAGTAGCACTTAGGCCGTGGCGGTAGGCGTATTGCAATATTCAGGTCCAGTCTTCGAATCACGTTGTAATTTGAGCTGTAATAGACCCTTAAATTTTATTGAATTTCTGGCGATGATGGCATTTATGCGGTTTGGTCGTTGAGACCTTTTAATATGTGGCCTGTAGGCTTGCATAGTTAACTATTTTGGATCTAGTCTCTGAATCGGGTTACGATTCGAGCTCATTTTGATCCTCAAGTTGTCTAAATGTTTTAGCTGGCGATAATGGCTCTTACGCTATTTTTTGCCTGTGTGCTTTGTGTAGGCCTTGCATCTACTCATTAAGGTCTTTTTGTAGTATTTTTGCATGGCCCGTCGTTGGTTTCCAGAGAAACATTGATTTCGAGTCGTGGTTGGGAGTGTTTCGAGCAGCTCATAAGGTTTATAGCTCGTAGGTCGAGTAGATCGACGCTCTTTTATTTTGGAGCCGACATTGTCGGAGCTCATTTTTTCCCTGTGGAGGGAAGCCCGTTTTAACCAGTTCTTTCCGAAGTATATTAGAGTAATGGCTTGCAATTTTTTAGTAACGGTCGGTCATCCCCGAGTAACGTTATTTGGGTTGTATCATCCGTTTCGACTATAGTCGTATGAGTTTGGTCGTAGCCATTTTTGATCCCTTAGTGATAGTTTAGGTGTCTACTTCGAGGGTATGCCCATTAGGGAGTCTTAGAAATGCAATATGTAGCCTAAATATTGGGATTTTTATGCCTATTGAGGTCTTATAGTTTTGTCATACCTGTTGAGGTCTTATAGTTTGTCATGCATGTTGAGGTTTACAGTTTGTCATGCCTGTTGAGGTCTTACAGTTTTGTAGAGTGGATATAGTTATGCTGAGGTTGCCCGCTAGGGTCTTAAAATTTTGAATTTTCAGTGTGTCGCAATTTGTGACAGCCTCCGAGTCATCGAGTTCGCTTGAAGACAAATTCTCGTGAGTTCAGAGTTGCCTTCCAAGGGTTTGATGGGCCCGACGTTCTGAGCCTGGGGTCATGCAAGTTGTTAGAATTTCTTACACTAAGTCTCCAAGTATAACAGATCAGTTTAGGCTTAAATACCGCCTTTTATAAACTTGGAGTTGTATCGCGAGGGCTTCGTGAGCCCGGAGTCCCGACCCTGGGGTCGTGGGGGTGCCGAACCATTTAAGTCTCCGAGTATATCAGATTTGTTTAAGCTTGAATACCGCCTTTTGGAAAACAAAATGCTGGAACATATTCTCCGATTCATCGGCGTTGTATGTGTGCTATTGTGCTAGGCCGGCTTATTTTTGGTCGAATATGGTTTCTTTGATGATTTTTCTTACTCCGAGAAGGAGCCTTCCTTTTCTTTCATGGGTGAAAAATGGATATTTTTTGATTGATTACCCGATAATATTACATGCTTCCGCTCTGGCGAATTTCGACTATATCGATCGTTTGGCCCTATACATCGTCTTCTCGTAGGAACATCCACTTTGGTGTTTCTCCACCTCCTTTTGATTGGGCGGCTCCCAAGGGAAATGCCCCTCGCCGCTTGTAAGTTGGCCGTTAGGGTGGCTTTGATCAACCCTGAGGAGTTTTATCATTTAAAAAGTTTTGCCGATGTTGCCTCATTAAAAATCTTGCCGGTAAAAACCCTTTCCTTGTTTTGGGATAAAAAACTCGGTTGAACGAAAAGAGTGCAATGGATGTGCTTCGGGGGTCTGGATTTCTTCTGATAGCGTAAATATCCCGATATCTCGCGCAGGGTGCCTGCATGGGGGTTAGTTCTTATTCTAAAATAAAATAAAAGAAATGAACGTACCTTAAAGTGAGGCAGGCCGACGGCACCTCAGGGTAGGCATTATGACTGCCCGAGGGTGGATACATGATACGGATTCATTTTTGTCAAACCCAACCAGGCCTGAGTTTTGATTCACCTGTTGGCTTTTAATGGAGCAGAGGCACGGGCGCCGGCTTCACATCGTGTATGGCGAACATTTCTCTTGCCGCATGTTGCTCCCCATAGATGATTTTGATCCTGTACTTTGTTGGGAGTTTTATCATCTGATAGAGAGTGGATGGTACCGCTCTCATGCAGTGTATCCATGGTCTCCCAAAGAAGGCATTATATCTCATGTCTCTTTCGCTGACATGGAATTTGGTGTCTTGGGTTGTGCCGTCCACGGTAATTGGAAGGATGATTTCCCCTTTTGTTGTCTCGCTTTCCATGTTGAAACCATTAAGGACCCAAGTGGCTGGTACGATCTATTTAGTTAGCCTCAGCTGTTCTACTACCCTTCACCTAATAATATTGGGCGAGCTACCTGGATCCACTAGTACATGTTTCATCTGAAAAGAATTTACAAGGAAAGAGATTACCAGGGCGTCGTTGTAGTGTTGGGATAGAGCCTCGGTGTCTTATTCGTTGAATGCGAGGGCGTCTTCGGGGATATATACCCGGGTTCGTTTTTCTCCGGTGATGGATATTTTTGTTTTCCTAATCATGGGCTCCTATAGGGTATCAGCGCCTCCCATGATCATGTGGATGACGTGTTGTGGATCATTTTCCTCGTTTTTCTTGGTCGCCTCCCTATCCCAGAAATGATTTTTGGCCCGATCACTAAGTAATTCTCGAAGGTTCCCTTTGTTGAGTAGTCAGTCCACTTCTTCTTGTGATTGGTGGAAATCCTCGATTCTGTGACCGTATGTATTGTGAAACTCGCATACTAAGTTGTAATTCCTCTGCGACGGGTCCAAATGTATTGGTCTAGGCCACTTGGCATCCCAGATTTTGCTGATAGTGAATACGATGTCCTGTCCTCAATCTATCCTCCGGTCCTTGCGAGGTAAGTTGCGCCTCAGGGCATTTTTTCTGTCTTCGAGGTATGGTTGGTACCTTTTTTTATTTGGTTTCGTCTCCTTTGATAGGAGTTTGTTGGGGTATACTGAGCTTGAAGGAGCCCCCAGCTGGTCATTATCGGCCCTGATCTTCGACTGGTATAGGTTGTGAACGTCCGACTAGGTTACTGCCGTGTATTCGATTAAATTTTTCTTTAGTTGTTTTGTGGCCATTGAGCTTCGTTCGTTCAGGCCTTGGGTAAAGGCCTGCACTACCCAATCATCTGAGACTGGCGACAGTTCCATTCATTCCCTCTGGAAGCGGGATACAAACTCCCGCAATATCTCATTCTCCATCTGCTTGATTTTGAAAATGTCGGATTTCCTTGTTGCTACATTGATGGCTCCAGCATGTGCTTTTACGAAGGAGTCTGCTAGCATGGAGAATGAATATATGGAGTTGGGATCCCAATTTTGGTACGACATCATGGCCCCCTTTGAAGGTGTTTCCCTAAATTTTTCAACAACATGGACACGATCTCGTCATTTTTTATGTCGTTGCTTTTTGCTGCACAGGTGTAAGCAGTGACGTGTTCGTTAGGGTCAGAGGTGTCGTTGTACTTAGGGAGTTCTGACATTCTGAACTTTTTTGGGATGGGCTTTGGGGCCGCTTCGTCGGGGAACAACTTTTGAATGAACTTCTTTGAATCCAAGCCTTTGAGGACTCGGGGTGCACCTGCATCTGATCGACCCTAGAGTTGTAGGTATCAACCTTTTTATCGTAGAACGCAATCATTTTCTCACTTGATTCGATCCTTTTGGTGAGGTCCTCAGGCATTTTTACGATGGTGGGATTGGCCACCGATCCGTTGTTGCTTGATCTTTCGAGTATTTTCTCGGGGGGAGCCGTCTCTGATGCCGCTGTGCTGGGTCCTTGAGTGGCTTTGCAGCTGAGTGATGGCCAGTTGTTGTGCCTGCAACATCTCAAAGATAACGTGAAGACGAACATCCTGTTCTTCCTGGGCCGGGGTTATTTGTGCTTCTTGTTGGTCGCCATGTTGTACGCTCCTGTTAATGTGAGAGGTTTCGTCAACTTGTTGTGCGTCCTATGAATCCAGTGGCCAGGATAGCCACGCCATTTTCCCCGTGATTTTTGAGGTTGTTATTTCAGGCTCCGTTTATAGAGCCAGTCATTTTAGCCTAAAATAAGAAGGATCTTGGATGAGAAAAGTGTGAAAGATAACGTGTGTTTGTGTGACGAAATCAGTAAGAAAATAATCGCTATTATTTTTAGCCTCACGGTGGGCGCCAAACTGTTTACCGTGAAAATGTTAACAATAATTAAATTTATAAATGGGATTCTAAAAATACGTTATCTACTCTTGAGCTAGTTTTTAGGACAATTGATGCAAGAGACACTAAGTGGAAAGATAAGACACGAGCTAAGGCATAGCAGTAAGCAAACTGAAGGGGCTTGTTGCCCTGGCGTGGGGTAGGTCGATGGAGGCCTCGGGGCTGAGGCTTGGGTCGAGATCGAGCTATCGGGGACAGTCAATGAACGGGTAACAAGCAGAAATATGATCAATTGAGGCTATTTATGGCCATTGCACAGCTAGACGGGCCAAGAACAAGCATGAATGTAATAAACACAGAGTGCCCTCGAGCCAATGAGAACAAATGACTTGGAGAAAAGAGAGAGAGAATATATTATTGCTTTTCGTGGAGAAATGGAGCTCTGGCTTACAAGGTGTTAGTGACCCCCTTTTTATAAAAAAAGGATACCCAAGCTTAGTATAGAATCTTTTGACATGACAAAAGGGACGGGATGTGACAGTCTATTAGCTTTGCGTTGAGTGAGGGCTGGCATCAAACTCCTTGAATAGATCTGATCCACCCCAGGCACATTCCTTGAGGGATTCTCGCGTTCGTTGGGCTTTAAGTAGATGTTCATTCTCGGCAAGGAATCTGCAGGTTTTGAGGGAGGAGTCCGACGCGATATCCCGTGCTTCCAAGGTCATTCTCCGAAATATCACTTCGGGAGGGGGGATCGTTCCCCAATTTTCACCGCACACATGCATCATAGCTACAGGTACAGTTTCCGTGATGTAGTTGTGATTTTTTTAATTACTAAAATCCGAGTGTACATTTCATGTGACCCAATTTCAATCTTCAACAATGTTAAATAAAGCGTGTTGCAAACCATAGGTGCATTTCATGTAGAGTGGTTTAAGACGCGTTTTAATAGCATTTGAATTTTCCTAAAAAAATAAAATAACTAAAAGCGGTTATAAAAGCTAAAAATGCACAATAGGTTAAGACATGTAGTAAGTAAGATAACAGGCCAACATTAATAGTTTAAGCGACCGTGCTAGAACGACGAAACCCGGGAATGCCTAATACCTTCTCCCGAGTTAACAGAATTCCTTATCTAGAATTTCTAGTTCACAGACTTTAAAAAATAAAAAAAAATTCGATTTGGGATTTTAAAATAAACCGGTGACTTGGGACACCAAATAAACTAACCTAAGTGGAGACTCTGATTAAATAATATAATCTCATTTCGAATAAAGTCACATTAATATGAAAAACTCCCTTATATACCGTCTTGGGGTAGTAAAAAGGAGGTGTGATATCGAACCATTCGGTCACACTCACCGTTTGGTCATCGCGGCAAGAAATATTTTCGACACCCGATGGCTAGGGGACTTTGCTCGGAGTACCTTCCGAGATCTCCTCGGTCCGAGGATGAGTCTCCTCGACCATCATCGGACCAACCATTTTTAGAGCTTCGACGCTCCCCCTCTTTTGAGGCAGCATCTCACAACTAATGTACTCACCCTCCTCCTCTTCATCTTGTAGTGTTTTGGCTACGCCGGCAGACAGAGCAGCAGAGTCGCCCTTCATCTTATGAGCCTTACTCTTTTTAGGATCTGGGGTACTAAAAGGCAAGGCCCTTCTCCTCTTCTTGTCCTTGGCCAATTTTGGAACCACCTCTTCCCCAGGCGAGGCAGGCCTGAATTCAACAACATCCCCGTGGCCTACATAAAGGGGAGTCAAGTATATGTAAAAGCAAATGTTTTGGAAAAAGACGTCAAAAGCATACAGGATAAACTTATCATAATTTTTGGCCTCCCATCTTCCCCTTGGCAAGTCACGCCAGCAGCGCTTGGCATGGGAAGAAGTTGCAGTAAGCTTTCGAACCCAGTCTCCAAGGTCGTGGACTACGTGAGGCATCCAGGAAACCCCCGCATAATATATGAAAGTGCTACTCAAAGCAAAATATAGATTACAAAGATTAGTGGCTAATACTTACGATCGTGGTTCCACTTCGCGGCGAATGGTAGTTTCTCCTCGGGGATGAGGTCGCGGGTTCTTACCCACATGAACTGGCTCATCCAACCTCGGTTCATGTCCTCATCAATGCTTACAAAAAAGACATCGTTGAGTGACGTTGGAGCTTGATTAATCCCTAAAAAGGTCAAGTTCGATACAGCCGTATGAGGTGGCTGAGAGTGAATTCCAACCCCCTGGCCTTGCTAGAGAAAAAATCGAGCATGATCACTATGCGCTAATATGAGGGATGCCCCTGGCCGAGGGTAACCTGATACGTCTAGCAAAATTCAATGATGACTGGGTCAAGAGGACCCAATGTGAAGGGGTAAGTGTATACACTTAGAAACCCCTCCACATGAGAGGTGATACTATCTTTAGGAGATGGGATTTGAACCACAACCCTGGCCTCCCAATTGCTGTCTTTCTTCATAGTCTCAAGTTATTTCACCATTATCGAGCAGATATATATTGATATCTGTTCATATCGACCGGGGACCGACGGAGGATTAACAACTTTGAAGTTGATTTTAAGGACATAAGGGCTGGGAACGTACTCGTGTAGGAGCGGTTCCCCCGGCATTTTGTCATCGGCTGGCCGAGAAGAAGAGGAAGAAGCTTTCTCCTTTTGCAGGATGATCTTAAAAGCTTTCACCATTGTTTCAGGTAGAAGGAAGCATAAAGAGGTGGAGTTTGGTATTTTTGGTGCTAAAAGATGGAATCAACAAGTGGTGAAAGAGAAGAGATGCAGAGAGGAAGATACTTGGTACTTGGTGAAGATGAATGTAAAATTTTGATTCAAATGGGGAACCTGTATTGATAGATTCATGGCAGCGGTTCGATGGTGCTAGTGGTCGACCATCATTGGCAAGAATTAATGGTTTGGGGAACAAAACCAAAAGGACATTTCAGTCACCTCGATCGCTTACGTCACCGGGGTAACGTCATTATATAGGGGTCTCCAGAAAATTGAGTCTCAAGTTGTTACTTATCATTTTACTATAAGAAATGAGGGGACTATCTATATATGGTAGAAATCGAGGCTACCCAATTTCATTCTTTGGTCAGGGTAGGAATATCATGTGGAAGAGCTAGGACGTCGAGTCTGGATCAGGGTAAACATTGATTGCAACTAGAAAGAGGCTGACCTCGAGTGGTACTCTATGCGTGCACTACCTGTCCCATGCCTATAGTCCAGGAGTCTTTGGACCTACTATAAGATAGTTCTAGACTTAGGTTGCTCAAAATGATAAAACTAGGCGGGTAGGACTGCATATAATTGCAATAAAAGGCTCAGGTAACCTCTACACATAAGCAGGAAAGCACACAAATAGATTTCTGGTTAGATAGTAGACGTCATTAAGACGTATTAGAACCGTTAAGTCCTATAGCATGATTTCTATGTGATTCTAAATTCCAGTATCATATAGGCAGTGTTGTAATTTTTGGACTAACGTAGGCAAATTATAGTGTTACAAGTCCTATATATATTGTATCTAATTGTTTTGTATAATAAGGCAGTGAAGCCATTTGAAAACATAGGATTAGTGGCGTCAATAAACATCCCATGGGCGGGATTTCTAACCAGTGACAATTGGACTTGAATTTTAAACACTTTATCCCTATAGTCATACTATCTAAATGAAGCAGAACAAAAGCAACATGAAGCAATTGATTAATTAGTTAAAACCTTATAGTCATGGTATCTAGATAAGTAAAGTTATTGCATTGTTGTATCCTACAGGCATGTTGTCTAATAGTACATAGAAGTAAACATATGAACAAGTGAAACATTTAGGTTCTTACAAACATGTTTCTGATAGTGTGCGGGCATTAGACAGGTTGAGTAGGTGAAATATTTGAGTTCATATAGGCATGATATCTAAGTACAAGAAGTCCAATTTGAATCCTATAGGCATGCTCTCTAGCCATTCAAGTCATAACATTGTGTGCATATAATCCCAGAGAATGAGGCACGATGAGTAAACAAGCTATTAAGATCCTATAGGCATGATCTCTACCCATTTATCCAAAAGATAAAGAATCCTAGTTTCCCCTTTGCACTAATCCCCTATTGTTCGTTATTATAAGTTATTACAGGCCCAAAAATGAAATAATATAGACTTGAAGATTGTGAAATACAGGGTGAAATGAATACAAGCCCACTGAAGCAATTACATGCCCAATACATAAGTAACTCAGGGATATACTAGGCCTTTAATAGTCTTACTCTACAGACAAACAGCAGGTTAAAAGTATAGGCTCAAAAGATAACTAGAGTGTACCTGAATCCAATGCCCAAGTCCAACAACACACATGGCCCAACTCCAGGCTCAATGAATAACTTACCTATCAATGTAAAAGTATACTACACATGTTGAAGCCTATCAAGTTTGATACTAGAGAACAGGGAATTGCAGAACATTATTGAGACAATAGAACTACAAAAATCATAAAACAATATAACATTAGGAGTTCACAAATGACAAAGAAACTTAGGGCTTGCTCGTCTAGAAGTTCAAACAGTGTTGGCACAAAGAATACACATACATGAATAAGTAGAGGAGTAATAACTAAAGCTGTGAAGGGTCAATAATGCTAACCAATTGCAAAGATAAATGAGCAAAAGAGTGAGTAACTCAGAATCTCAGCAGTGACAGCAAAAGAAAGACAACAGTGAGAACCCCAAATCCTGGTGCGCCAGAGTTCACAGGAGCTTCAGTGAGCCCCGAGCGGTGCTCGTACTTGGGAGGTTGATAGAGAAGATTTCGTTGGCCTTGGCTTTCAGCTGGCCATAACCAAGAGAGCAAAAATAGTATCGAAGTTGTGAAGTTAGAGAACAGTAACAGTTTTTCGAGTCCCTCCAGTGGAATTAAGGGAGAGGTTTATATAGTGTTGCAATTGAACGAACACTCATGGAAAACAATCAATTAAGCACAAATAAGTAAAGAAAATATCACATGCAAATCAGAATCAGTAGACCTGATGTAGAATCTCAAACCCTAATTGGATTCAATCGCTTGAACATTGAATCAAAGGTGCAAATTATTTCTTGTTGAGCATATATAGACTGAATCATCAACTAAATTCCTAGAATCGAATCTACCTGACCCGTTTGTAAAGAATACATTCCAAAATCAAGCAAGTACTTAGGTGATACCATAAAGATGCAACCAGTAGCGAAGGAACACAAATATGGCAAGCGAATAACAGGTAAATCCCATTGTTAAGGGGATTAGAAGAATGATTCGAAAAGGCAGCGATTAGGGTTCTTTAGAGAAAATGGGAAGGTTCTAGGGATTTTAGGTGCGGCGGGTGGATAAAAATGGGTCAGGGTTTTTGGGTGAGGGAAAATAAAAAGATGGGTAGGTTTATTATGGGTCGTTGATTATTTGAGATCAATATCCAGGATCAAAGGGGAAGGAGGGCGGGTAAGGAGAACAAGTCCCGACCGGGTTAGAGTATTAAAGGGGATCTAGTTTGGGCTGGGGCGTTTATTGGGCCAAGGTGGGGTGTCTAAGCTAGCTGATTGATCCGAAAAAATAGTCTGCTTTGCGCCAGCTTTAAAAATAAAGAAATTAATAAATATCTAAATAAGTGTAAAACTATTATTTAAACAAATAAGCATTTTAAAATAGGGAAAATGTCCAAAATTATCCCTTAACTATGATATATTGTTTACTTCTGCCATCTGTGATACTTTTCGTCCAAATCTATATCCACCATTAACAAAGTTTGCATAATTGCCCCTAATCCTAACGCCCCTCCATTGTGGCAGCTGACCCCTCTAATATTTGTCAACATCCAAGTCAGTAGGTCCCACCAAATAAAATGCCATGTCATCATCGGAAGTAATTTAATCCTCAAATAAATTATGTTTCTTTATCAAAATTAGAAAAAGATAAAAAATAATTTTTTTTAATTTAATAAATGCAATAACTACTTTGGGATTTCTCTCTCACTTTGAGAGAACAAAGGGGCGGCGCCCTTCTTCCTCTTCTCCGCCAATGATCGCCGCCACTGGATTTGGTCATCGGTTGGCCGGCACACCTTCGTACCAGGTGCTCATCCATCTTTCATATGCTCCGTCGTTGTTCCCCCTTCATTCTCATTCATCCGGCCATGTTGCCAGAATCCGTTGACTGTCACCATGCCTTCACTGGCGTTACCTTGCCGAAAATGGATGAAAATGACCGTCCTTTGCAATGTGGTTTGGTTTTGTTCATTGGAAGTATGTAGATCCGGCAGATCTTTGACTAAAAATTTCTCCGGCTTTCAGATCTACACCAGCACTGGCCAGAACGGTTCATTAGCGACCATATTTTGTCATCCTCTCATTCTTATAAATTTGCAAGCAAATCTGAAATCTGAAAATCTCTGATGGCTTATAAATTTTTATCTCAAGAAAAAATAAAAAGACTCAGCCCGAGAGATATCGTGACCAGTGGGATGATGATGAATTAATCATTCATGGTCAGGAAGACTTTGTAAAATATGTTCCTGAACTAGCTCAAGCACAAAAGCTCTCCAAATGATTTTTCGGAAGAACTGACATGTAATATGCCTGAAATTGTTTTTTTTTTTAATTTATTGTTAGAGGAAAATGTAGCTGAATAAATTGAAAATTATAGAAACAACTGGAAATTCCTATATTAATTTCAATTGTAACCCTGTCGTCGAAATATATTGTAAGTCATACAGGCTAATTATGCTTGTACATTTATTTAATAAGATTCTGGTAATTTCCCAGTTCTCATTTTCTCTGCAGGAGCACAAACCACCCAATTTAATGTATTAGGACATTGAAAACGAAAATAAAATAGATTAAACGGAGGTTTTCAAAATATTAGGGAATGTATTAGGACCTGCTGACATAGCATTTTATTTGGTGGGACCTGCTGACTTGGCTGACATGAACAAAATCTTAGAGGAGTCCGCTACCACAGTGGAGGGATGTTTGTGTTAGAGGCAATTATACAAACTTTATTAACGGTAGGGATAGATTTGGACGAAAAGTATAACGGGTGACAAAAGTAAACAATATACCATAGTAGAGGAAAATTTTTGGACCTTTTCCCTTTAAAATATAGCTAAAGGTTCTTAACATATAAAAAAGTTATTTTAACCTTAATAAATATTAAACTCAATTACTTGTTAAGTATAGGCTATTACTGCAAGAAATGAGTAAAATAGTTAAAAATACAAATGAAATTATATAAAACGAAATAAAATATTGTAAAGCATATATTTGGTCATTAATAACAAATTTAGGTGATTAAATCAGCACAAAATAATTTAAAGGGACAGTTAATACATATTCTAGTAATTTAAATGCAAGAAAATCAATTTTAAAGCTTTAAAAATTATCAATGATTATCAAAAATATGTGTATAACTCTTGTAAATTAAGTAATGATGCAAAAATGATATATATATATATATATATATATATATATATATATATTATTTAAAAAATATGAGGGCAAAATTGGGTATCAACAACTACCCCTCTTTACCCGGAAATGATGAAAGAATTGTCGGGTAAAGAAAATAATGACCAATTTTGTCTAAAGTGAGTGAGGAATGATGTGTTTTGAAAAAATGAGTGTCGAACCTTGGTTCTAGAGTTGTCTATATATCCTGGTATTAGGGGAATCAGGTTGTGTGTGGTTCTAGATCCAATCGCGATCAAAACCGATGGAGTTGTCATAAGAGTGGTCGTACGTTTCAAAAAAGGATCTTTTGGGGTAGGATAGTGTCGTAAGTAACGAATAATTTTAGGTGGAGACCTGAATGCGAAATGAACGTTACAGATGTGCGAGGCGGATATTTGAACAGTTATAGAACAAAAGGTAATCAATTACTGGTCGTCGGTTACGTTTGAGATAACCAAAGAAAGCGAATGTTGTGAATGGAAAGTGGAGCAAGAATTTCTCCTGTTTGTAGAATGCTTACCTCCCGAGTTACCTGCAAAATTAAAACACGATGCATGCAAATATATATGGGTTATTGTAAAAATTTAAACATGATGCAAATTCCCTTCGGACCATATGGGTTGTATTTGGACGATGAGGATGATGTCATTAGACTATGATGTCCTGGGCCATGAAATGTATGATAAGGGATTCATAGGCTATGAAATGATGTCTTCGGGCTATGAGGATGGTGCATCTTGGCTAGGATGCCTTTGAATAATGACACACAATTTCAAGAGATCCACCGGCCATTGCATGATGTCTTCGGGCTATGAAGATGATGCCCACAGACTATGACGCCTTCGTACAATATGACGATATTTTAACCCATGAGATGAAAAGATGCAGCAATATTGATTGTTCGATAGAGAAAATAGGCAATGCTTAGCCATATGTGAGAATGAAGGAAGGAAATGCTTAGCCTTGTGTGATGCGAGGGAAGTGCTTAGCCATATGCAGATAATGAGGGCTAGGCTTAGCCATATGCGAATAAAGGTAGTGTTTAGCCTTTTGCAATGACGGAGGTAGTGCTTAGCTTCATGTAATGTAATGAGGGCAACGCTTAGCCCGATGTAGAGAAAGGCAGTGCTTAGCCTTATGCAATGTGGAGACAATAATTAGTGGCATGCAAAGAATGGAGACAGTGTTTAGTCCTATACAGAGAATGAAGACAGTGCTTAGTCTCATGCAAAGAGAGGCAGTGCTTAGCCTTAAGAAATGACGAGGGCAGTGTTTAGCCTTATCCAGAGAGTGGAGACTGTCACACCCTTTTTTTACTCACCTCACTTAACCCTCTTAAAAATAATAAAAGGATTTGAATATCTCAAAAGATTTTTTAATTAAAAAGTGACAAAATTATGTTCAAAAGGAAATAACTCAGAGTCGCCACCTGACATTGGTTTCGGTGTGCCAGGTCACCGTTTTTAAAAATAATTTTACTTTTAAAAAACTTTGGACTCCAAACTAAGTCTGCACCAGAAATTCGGGTAAGGGGTTTCATTTCACTCGGGAAGAAGGTGTTAGGCACTCCCCAAGTCCCGTAACTAATGATCTAGTCGACTTTTAAAATATTCAAGTTGAGTTAAAATCACAGAATAAGGAAAATAAACACAAAAGAGGCTCGAGGTCGTACCCACCTAAACGAAAGAAAATTAAAAGAAGGAAAATTAAAGTTATAAATTATCGTACGTTACTTCCGCTAGGATGTTCCCATAGCCTTCAATTACAGAATATTACGGGGCATTCCCCGGAATAAAATATGTACAAATCCTTCGAGCATTCCCTGAATAAACTTAACCAAGGGAATGACCTTTCAGCCTAAGCATGTTACTAGAGAATAATAGTAAAATGAGAATAAGTAAATAAGAGAAAAGCTAAAAAGAAATTCAACTGGGGGTCATGTCCTTTTAATTTAACTTATCATTTTCATACATTTAGACGGAGTCCAATCCTAAAACAAGATGAAATTACTACGGACTCCATCTTCCCCCTTCCCATAGTATATTTCACGAAAATTTAGTCGCTCGTGTGGAGGAAAATAAAGGCACGTCTAGCACACAATTATACAAAAGCCTGGTACCAGTAAACACACGTACAGACGTGAGAAGATTAAGAGAAAAGCAAAACAAAGTATGATGAATTAGCAATATGATAAAAGCCACATCATTTCCCACCAGGATAAATTCCCAAACAAACCAAACTTCTCAAAAATTGATCCTATCACGTTCATAATGCATACATGTTAAAATTCTCCTTCTCACCTACTAAATTTTTCTCCAACTCATTTTCAAGTGCGTTAGAATTTCATACACGTATCTAATACTCTCTTCTTTTGTCTTTTTTATTATATTGAGCCGAGGATCTTTCGGAAACAGCCTCTCTATCCCCTTAGGGTAGGGGTAAGGTCTGGTACACACCACCCTCCCCAGACCCCACTTGTGGGATTTTACTGGGTTGTTGTTGTTGTAGTATCACCAGGCATATCTAGAAAAGACCCGTTCTCAAATTTCAGAAAGTAATTTATATATTCAAAGTTCAATAATCACTCAAGGAAAGTGGAACTCCTACTTCATTATTGATAAGCTAGACGCCGGAGTTCTTGATAGACGACTAACTTCTCCTCTTCACACTTTACATGATTCAACACAATTCATTAAAGTATATAGATGATTTCCACATGAGTATTATGCATTCAGACTAACAATCAAAGTGACAAATTTTATTCAAAGATCAAAGAAATAAAGTATTTCAATCCAAGACATTTCTTATCCATCACGTCCCAAAGAAACACATGAAAACTGTCGACAGTTTGCAACACAAGAAGTCGAGCGTGATCAACATTCGAATAACAGTTACTTAATGCAACAATCTGCTCCAAAACACACCCTACTAGATATTACTAAGCGCGCAACCAAACTGAATGCGCGGGGGAACAAATCACTAGTTCAAGTATTGAATTATTAGCACCCGTAGATGCAACGGAGAAGTTGTAGATAGATTGAGGCTCCTTTTAGGAAAAACGGCGACATATCTTTAGATAATAAAGCTAGTTAAATGCCATTACTGACCAACTAATAAAACAGAATAAGACATACAATCATGTTGTCAATTGTCTTGATTTCTAGCCTAAGATATGCACCCCAAACTTTACAATCTCAGGGGAAATTGGCAGAATGCAAAAAGAACCGCTTATAAATGCAGCAGATTTACAATTCCCAAAACATGAAGATCATGGTGCATTTAAATATAAAATAAAGATGCAAATTGGTGCAAGTATTAAACAGGGACTATCGAGGACAAGTAGATCAAGGTATCAATAAGCCAAAAACAAGTTGAGCTAACCCGGAAACTAGACTATAACATAAACTTTTCATTCCGACTACCCACGATCGAACATTTCAATTGATAAACAGATCAAACAATACAAGCAGAACACTGAATACCCTCTTCAAAAACAAATTAGGACTAGAAGCTAACTTCAATTTCGACCTTTACTGAACTCTTGATGATAGAAATAACACTCTAGAAAATAGTCCTCACGTCTTTTAACATATGCTAATCATCATCCAGAATAAAATAATAGGGAAAAAAAAATCCTGAGTGAGGAATTTTCGACTATGTCTCGAAATGAATACAAGCAGGAGGGAATCGTGACAGTGAGTTCCAAAGACGAAGAGCAGCTATTGAAATCCACAAGCAAATTAGAACCACGACCGGAACCTTTGGACACGAACTCGAGTGGCAACAATTGAAACTCGAACTTGCACAGTTCAAGCAATCTCCATTTTTCAACCAAAATCCAGATTCAAAAGAAGAAATAGAAAAAGTAAAAGATATATATATCTATATCTTTTTTTTTTCTGAAGTTTTAAGAACAGAAAAATCAAAGAGCAAGATTGACGATTGTTTTGAAACCCTAATTTTCTCTAGCCCTTTCTTCTAAAAAATCCCCCCTCAAACACCTTTGATTTCTCTCTTATATAGTTCGAAATCGAACAAATGCAGGGTCTAGATTGAAATTCATACAATCTATGGCCCCCATTGATTCGACTTGAACTTGGAGAGCAAGAAAACGCGACGATAATGATGAGATTCGTTGGGATTTTGCTACGTGGAAGATGGAATGAAAGTAATGGAGGACCATAAGGTCTAGGATGATGTGAAAGGCTAGAAAATTGACTTTTTTGGCGGGTTTTAGGTTGATGCAGCAGTGGGCAGAGATGGAGATATGGCTGCCTTAGTTTTTGGTCTTTAGGGTTAGGGATTTGGGTTATATTTAGGTTTATATATGATGTGTAGAATTGATGTGTGTCATTGGATTAAAGGGATGAAGGGTTGGGATTTGAAGGTGAGAGCGGTCACTCAATTTTGCGTGTCCATGGGGATTGGGCTCAAGGGATCTAGGCCGATGAGTAGGTGGATCTAGGTTGAGCTGGTGGTCTAAGGTTGGGATCCGAAATTGGGCATAATTTTGAATGAGAAAGCTGAAAATTTATTAATAAATCTAAATTATTCCAAATTAATATAAAATACTTGTAAAACATAAAATCACTCCTAATTGGTTAAAATAAAACTAAAATTAAAAGTGAAACTACTTTAATATTTTTAAATATTATAATAAAGTAAAATGTAGATAAAATAGGCTAAAGTCATGGCCGAATTAAAATAATATCATTATAAAAATATTAATAACCTAAACTAAATAGAAATAAGATAAAACATGAAACTACTTTTGTATTTTTATATTTATGTTTTGAAATAAATATAAAAGTGAAAAATATTATAAATCCTATTAAAATAAACCAAATAAATATTTTAAAATGTTGATAATACTAATGAAAACTTGATGACATAGCGGGTCAAAAATTACATGTCTACAGAGACAATGCTTAGTCTCATGCAAGGAAAGGAGACAGTGCTCAATCTTTGGCAAGGAAAGGCAATGCTTAATAATGGAGGCAATGCTTAGCCTCATGCAAGGAATAAAGATAATGTTTAGTCTCATGCAAAGAAAGGTAGTGGCTTAGCCTTATGCAATACAGAAAAAATTCGTAGTCTAATGCAAATAAAGGCAGTGCTTAGCCTTATGCAATGTGGAGGCAGTACTAGCCTCATGCAATGTGAAGACAGTGTTTAGACCTATGCAAGGAGTAGAGGAAATGTTTAGCATTATGCGAAGGAAGGCAATGCTGAGACTTATTTAATGATGAGGGCAGTGCTTAGCCCTATGCAAGAAAAGCAATGAATAAGTGCGAGAGACTAAAGCATTGCTTAGCTTTATGTGTTTGCGTTTGCCTACCTTAGTCAGTGTGAAGATAGTGATCTTGCTGTGTGTATGTATTTGTGGATGTTCCTGTGCCTGCATCTAAAGAAAACTCATGAGTTT
>MU681287.1:215823-240580 GCA_026770625.1 Nicotiana glauca
TTCTTATTTGGAGGCCCTGCTGGAGTCATCCGGGGTAACGTCTGGCTGCTATAGAAACAAAATTTTGGAAAAACATGCATTTGATAAATTGTTTATAAAAATATAGTTGTTTGAAATACGTGATACTGCATGAGAGCATGCATTTGATAAATTGTTTATAAAAATATAGTTGTTTGAAATACGTGATACTGCATGAGAGCACATAATTTGTTGAATTGATGACTGTGACATGCTATCGAGACATTGCAACCTCCTTAATTCAGATTTTTGAGGATCCCCCTCAAAATGCTGCCCCAGTTTAAATGCGTACTTCTGACTATACATCCCTTGGCGGTTCCAAAAATGATGAGGTCGGGCAAACTCAAGTTCTTGCCCCAGTTTCCGACCATTGGGGTAATGAAGATTTTATTATGATGTGACCGAACCCACAGGGCTACCTACGTATCGCCTCTTAAATGGGAATCAGGTCAAGGTAGTTCAGTTACACCAAATAGAAAGTGCAAATATAATCTTAAACATAGTATCTCTTGACTGCATTCCAATTGATAGGTTTTGGTCAAATCTCTCCATCCATTTCTGCAAGTATAAGTGCTCCTCTTATTAATACCAGGTGAACCATGTAAGTACCTTTCCAGTTAGGTGAGAATTTCCCCTTTGCTTCGTCCTGATATGGGAAGATCCGCTTCAGTACCAATTGACCCGATGTGAATTGCCTCGACCTGACCTTTTTGTTGAAAGGTCTTGCATTCTATTCTGGTAGAGTTGATCGTGACATACTGCATTCATCTTTTTTTCATCAATGTTAGATGTTGTTCATATCGGCTATGTACCCATTCTACATCGCTGAGCTCGGCTTCCTGTATGATTCATAAGGAAGGGATCTCCCCTTCGCCGGGAATAATGGCATTAGTATTGTAAACCACTAGATAGGGGGTTTCCCAAGTTGAGGTACGAACTGTGGTTCGATAATCGAGTAAAGAAAATGGTAGCTCTTCGTGCCATTGCTTGTAGCCATTTTCCTTAATATCTTCTTGATGTTCTTGTTGGCAGCTTCTACAGCTCCATTCATTTGCGGCCTATATGCTGTAGAGTCCTGATGTTTGATCTTGAATGTTTCACACATGGCTTTTATCGAGTCAATGTTGAGATTGGCGGCATTGTCAGTAATGATTGACTCGGGGTACTCCAAATCGACAAAAGATGCGGCCCGGAACAAAATCTACTACGACCTTCTTAGTTACAGCCTTATAGGATACGACTTCAACCCATTTTGTGAAGTAGTCTATAGCTACTAGAATGCACCTATGTCCATTTGAAGCAGCAGGTTCAATTGGTCCGATGACATCCATACCCCAAACGTAGAAAGGAGTGTGCGAACTTGCTGCATATAGTTCGTTGGGTGGCACTCGTATCATATTAGCATGTATCTGGCATTGGTGACAATTTTGAATATGTTTGATAAGTATGTTCCCATATTCATCCACAAATACCCTGGTCTTAATATTTTTTTGGCCAAAACGAAACCCTTCATGTGAGTTCCGAAAGTTCCGGCATGTATTTCCCCGAGCAATCTAGACGCCTCCTTGGTATCGTCGCATCGTAAAAATTCCAAAATAGGAGTCCTTCTATACAGAGTTCCTCCACTTTGAAAGAAATGGTCGGCCAATCTTCGAAGAGCGCACTTCTGTGTATGGGTAGAACTCTCTAGATACACTCCCTTTTCTAAGTATCTCTTGATCTCATGGAACCACGAATTTTCGTCAACCTCTTCTTCAATATGAGCACAATAAGATGGCTGCTTATGAATTCCTATTGGGATAGGATCGATGAAATTCTTGTCTAGGTGTTGTATCATGGAAGACAAAGTGGCTAATGCATGTGCAAACTAATTCTGAATCATTGGAACATGTTTGAATTTTATCTTTGTGAACCTCTTGATCAGCTCTCATACATAGTGCAAGTATGGCAATATTTTTGTGTTCTTCATAGCCCATTCTCCTAGAACCTGGTGCACAAATAGATCTGAATATTTGTCACGACCCTAAACCCGAACTCGATCGTGATGGCGCCTCCCGTGTAGACAAGGCCAACCAATTAACCCATTTAACGTTTTCAAATAGTTAATCAACATAAAAAATAGTCTAAAACGTTATTTAATAATACTAAGTAACAGATGATATCAATAAAGTGCGAAAGTACAACCCAACACAGCCCTAACCGGGGTATCACAAGTCACGAGCATCTAACAACACTGAATACTCAAATATAACTATAGAGTTTAATATGAACTAAGGACATAAAGGAAAAGAGATAGGGAGGAGCTCTGGGCTGCGAACACCAATAGCTACCTAAAGACTCTTCGAGATCCGCCTGAAGCTGGAATGAATCAGTATTCGAGACTGGGACCAGCTACACCTGAATTGGCACACAGGGTGCAGAGAGTAATGTGAATAATCCGACTCAGTGAGTAACAAATGTAAATAACGACTGAAAGTAAGAAAACACGTAAGGCACAAGGCCTTCTATAATGAAGCAGTAAAAATCACTTAAAACAGTAAATCAGTTAAATGATAAGTAAAAATCCTTTTTCGATGAGTAAGCATTTAATTGACAGGAAATTAAGGAGAAATAAACAAGTAAAGGTTCACCCCTCAAGCACTATATCAACAAAACCTCCCCTCGGGCAACATCTAAGAACAATACCTGTCCCTCGGGCTCAATTGCACATCACAATGGGTACCTGCGCTCACTGGGAGTGTACAGACTCTGGGAGGGGCGTCTTACGGCCTAAACACAATAACAAGCTATCTCGTGACATCATAAACAGGCTCTCGGCCTCGTATCAATATCATCCCACCTCGTGGCGTACATACCTCAGGCCCTCGACCTCAAATCAATATCAGTATTTCCTCACAACATAAGCCCTCGGCCTTACTCAGTCACAAATCCTTACAAGCCACTCGGGCATTAATAAAACGCTGTTTCTCAGCCCAGACATTATTTAAAATATCATTCAAGTATTTAAATCAAGTAAAACATGGCTTAGAATGGACAAAGTGTAAAATCACATGACTGAATTCAAGTAAATATTCAAAATGGTGAGGAAATATCAATATAAATCACCGAAGGATTCAAATAGTTGGCACAAGGCCCAAATATGGCATTCAGCTCAAATCATGATGATAGCAAATATATTTCAGTCAAATACGCAGTAAAATCATCAATCGGGATGGACTAAGTCACAATCCCCAATAGGGCACGACCCCATGCTTGTCATCAAGCGGGTGCGTCAATTTAATATTGCACTACGATGTGAAATTCGGGGTTTCAAACCTTCAAAACATCATGTACAATCATTACTCACCTTGAACCGACTAAATCTCTAGCTCGCGACACCTTTGCCCCTCGAATCGTCCTACACGCGTGTCAAAACTATCCAAAATAGAACGAGGACGTCAAAATATGCTAAGGGAATGAAGCCCAAGTGAAAACAATCAATAAAGGGCACATATCCCGAAATTACCAAAACCCGACCCCCACGCCCACGTCTCGGAATTTGATAATTTTTACATCAGCGGAATCCTTATCCTCCCACGAGTCTATACATATCAAGAACACTAAAATCGGAGTCCAAATGACACCTTAAATCCTTATTTAAAGGTCTCTTAAACTCAAGCCCCAATCCCCAAATTTTAGCCCTTTAATTCCTTTAATTACAGCCTTAATCCATGAAATACCACCATAGAAATGAGTTTTAGGTCCAAAACCCTTACCTTAATGACGTCTCCTTGATTTCTTTCTTCAAAAATGCCCAAACCTCCCGAATCCATGTTCAAAAATGGTGAAAACCTTCAAAAATCGTGAAGGAAGAATTATATACGTTCTGCCCAGGGATACCCGCATTTGCGGTCCATAACACACTTTTGCGGTACCGCATTTGCGGTTACTAGCATTTTCCTCCATAATCCGATTCTGCGGCTCCCCTTCCGCACGTGCGGCGCCGCACCTGTGGTCCCCATCGGCAGATGCGGAAATACCAAAAGTAGCAACTTCTACAACTTCACCAAAACTTCCAACTCTCCTTCAACCATCCGAAATCACCCTGAGGCCCCCGGGACCTCAACCAAAAGCATCAATATATCCCAAAAGATTATTCAAACTTATACCAATCTTCAAAACATCTCAAACGACTTATAATCGACGAAACACATCGAATTCAAGCCTAAGTTTCCAAAAACTTCTAAAATACGCTTTTGATCAAAAACCCAACCAAACCCGTCCGAATGACTTGAAATTTTGCACACACATCCCAAATGACACATCGAAGCTACTACAACTCTCGAAATTCCATTCCGACCCCTATATAAAAATCTCACCTATCAACCGGAAATCGCCAAAAATTGAATTTTGCCAATTCAAGTCTAAATCTACTCCGAACCTCCAAAACTCATTCCGATCATGCTCTTAAGTCCCAAATCACCTCCCAAAGCCAAATGAACCATCGAAACTCACATTCGAGCCCTCTAATACATAAGTCAACATTTGGTTGGCTTTTCCAACCTAAACTCACCCCGAAGAGACTAAGTGTCTCAAATCCTTATCAACTCCTTTCCGAACCCGAACCAATCAACTTGATCATATATAGAACTTGAATACAATGCAATTAGTAGAATAAATAGGGGAAATGGCATGGTAACTCTTGAGGTGATTGTCGGGTCGTCACATCCTCCCCAACTTAAACAAACGTTCGTCCTCGAACGAGTCAAGAAACATACCTGAAGCCTCAAATAGGTAAGGATATCTGCTCTGCATCTCCCGCTCGGTCTCCCAGGTAGCCTCCTCCACGGGTCGACCTCTCCACTGCACTTTCACTTAAGCTATATCCTTTGACCTCAACTTTTGACTCTGACGACCCAAAATAGCTACTGGCTCCTAGGTCAAATCATCATCCAACTGAACCGTGCTGAAATCCAGAATATGAGACGGATCCCTAATATACTTTCGTAGTAGATAAACATGAAATACCGGATGCACACTCGATAGGGTGGGTGGCAACATAAGCTTATAAGACACCTCCCCAATCCTCCGAAGCACCTCAAAAGGCCTAATGAACTGCCGACTCAATTTCCCTTTCTTCCCGAATCTCATAACACCCTTTATGGGCAAAACCTTCAACAAGACCTTCTCAAAAACAATATAAGACACATCTTGTACCTTCATGTCTGCATAACGCTTTTGCCGTGACTGCACTGTACGAAGCCTCTCCTGAATCACCTTCACTTTCTCTGAAGCATCGTACACCAAGTCTGTCCCCAATAGCCTAGCCTCACCGGGCTCGAACCAACCAATTGGATATCTACACTACCTCACATACAAAGCCTTATATGGAGCAATCCGAATACTCGACTGGTAGCTTTTGTTATAAGAAAACTCTGCAAGCGGTAGAACTCATCCCATGACCCTCCTAAATCAATGACACAAGCATGTAATATGTCCTCAATATTTGAATAGTGCGCTCGGACTGCCTGTCCGTCTGAGGGTGAAAAATTGTGCTCAACTCAACCTGAGTACCCAACTCTCGCTGCACGGCCCTCCAAAACTGCAAAGTAAACTAAGTACCTCTATCTGAAATAATGGAAACTGGAACATCATACAAACAAAAAATCTCTCAAATATAGATCCCTGCCAACTGCTCTAACGAATAGGTGGTACCCACAGGAATGGATTTCGCAAACTTGGTCAGCCGATCCATAATTACCCAAATAGCATCGAACTTCTTCAAAGTCTGAGGAAGTCCAACTAAAAAATCCATAGTGACTCTCTTCCACTTCAACTCTGGAATATCCATCTACTGAAGCAATCCACTCGGTCTCTGATGCTCATATTTCACCTGCTGACAATTGAGACACCGAGCCACAAATCCCACAATGTCTTTCTTCATTCTTCTCCATCAATAGTTCTGCCTCAAATCCTAATACATCTTCGCGGCACCCGGATAAATGGAATACCGCGAGCTATGGGCCTTATCAAAAATCAACTCCCAAAGCCGATCCACATTAGGCATACATATTCGGCCCTGCATCCTTAACACCCCATCATCACCAATAGTCATATCTCTGGCATCATCATGCTGAACTCTATCCGGAAGGATAAGCAAATGCGGATCATCATACTGGTGCTCTCTGATGCGATCATATAAAGAAGATCGAAAAACCACACAAGACAACACCCTATTGGGATCCGAAATATCTAACCTCGCAAGCCGATTAGTGAAGGTCTGAACATCACCTGCAAGAGGTCTCTCCCCAACTGGAATATATGCCAAACTCCCTATACTCATCGCATTTCGGCTCAAAGCATCGGCCACAACATTGGCCTTTCCCATATGATAAAATATAGTAATATCATAGTCCTTAAGCAATTCCAACCATCTTCGCTACCTCAAATTGAGATCCTTCTATTTGAACAAGTGCTGGAGGCTACGGTGATCAGTAAACACCTCACAAGACACACTATACAAATAGTGCCTCCAAATTTTCAATGCATGAACTATGGCAGCAACCTCCAAATCATGAACGGGGTAGTTCTTCTCATGGGGCTTCAATAGACGAGAAGCATAAGCAATGACTCTACCCTCCTGCATCAAAACAAAACCAATACCAACTCTCGAAGCATTACTAATACACGATATATAAACCTAAAGCTGATGGCAAAACTAACACTGGAGCTGCGGTCAAAGCTGTCTTGAGCTTCTGAAAGCTCTTCTCACACTCATCCGAGCAAACAAATAAAGCACCCTTCTGAGATAACTTATTCAAGGGCGATGCAATAGATGAAAATTCCTGAACAAACTGGCAATAATAACCCACCAAACCAAGGAAGCTACGAATCTCTGTGGCTGAGGACGGTCTGAGCCAACTCTGAACTGCCTCTATCTTCTTCGGATCAACCTGAATACCCTCGCTGGACACCGCGTGCCCCAAGAAAGGCCTGAACCGAGCTAGAACTCATATTTGGAGAACTTTGCATAAAGCTTCTCCTCCCTTAATCTATAACACAACTCTCAAATGCTCCGTGTGCTTCTCCTGACTATGCGAGTACACTAGAATATCATCAATGAAGACAATCACGAACGAATTAGGATAAGGCCGGAATACACTGTTCATCAGATGCATGAACACTGACGGGGCATCGGTCAACCTGAAAAACATGATAAGGAACTCATAATGACCATATCTTGTCCTGAAGGCTGTCTTAAGAATATCTGAGTCCCTGATATTCAATCGGTGATAGCCTGAATAGAGATCAATCTTGGATAACACTCTAGCTCCTTGAAGCTGGTTGAATAAATCATCAATGCAAGGCAATGGAAACTTGTCCTTCACTGTTACCTTGTTCAGTTACCTGTAATCAATGCACATTCTCATTTTGCCATCCTTGTTCTTCACAAATAGAACCGGCGCACCCAATGTGATACACTAGGCCAAATCCCCCTTTTCAAAGAGTTCCTAAAGCTGTTCCTTCAACTCTGTTGGTGCCATACAATACGGCATAATAGAAATGGGCGGAGCGCCAGGAACCAGGTCAATACAAAAATCAATATCCCTATCTGGTGCCACCCCCGACGGGTCTGCAGGAAACACATTAGGAAAATCCCTTACAACTGGAACAGAATCAATACTGGGAGTCTCAGCACTGACATCCTTCACAAAGGCTAGATACGAGAGACAACCCTTCCAAACCATACGCTAGGCCTTCAAGAACAAGATCACTCTACTAGGAACATAATCAGTCAAACCTCACCACTCGATCGGTGGCACACCCGGAATAGCTTATGTGATTGTCTTGGCCTAACAGTCCAGAATAGCACGGCATGGAGATAGTCAATCCATGCCTAAAATGACATCAAAATCCACCATACACAATAATAAAAGATCCATATGGGTTTCTAAACCCCCAATAGTTGCCACACACGATTGAAACATGCGGTCTACAATAACAGTATCACCCACCGGGGTAGATACATGAATAGGTGAAACAAAAGACTCACGAGGCATACCCAAATAACAAGCAAAGTATGATGACACATAAGAAATGATAGAACCGAGATCAAATAATATAGAGGCATCTCTATGGTAGACTAAGACAATACTTGTGATAACAACATCTAAAGCAATAGCATCGGGTCTAGCTGGAAGTGCATAGAAATGGGCTTGACCGCTACCTGATTGACCTCCCCCTCTGGAATTGCCTCTAAACAACTGACCTCCACCCCTAGCTGACCGAGCGGGTGGTGGTGAAGTGCTGGGCACTGAAGCCGATGACTAACCTCTCTGATAAGATGAACTAGCAAAATGACGAGGACACTGCCTCCACATATGACCCATGTCTTCATACTCAAAACAACTGCCAGGTGCTGGGAAGGGGACTGAAGGGAACCCCTTGCATCGGAGTGACTAGCAAATGCACCGGGCATAGAAGAGCCCTGAACTGATGGAGCACGAGAGGAAATCTTAGCTAGAATGGCACTAAGTGATGACTGGCCCTAATGAGAACTGTGAGAACTATGACCCGACGGCACCCCACGTAACCTGGGTGAGCTGGCTGAGCAGGCCTGGATGGACGACCTCAACCGTGCTGAAACTGACCCCTCGAAGGAGTACCACTGTAGCTACCTGAACCTCGAGGCCTCTTGTCCTCCCTCTCATCTCATTCCTGGCGACAAACAGACTCACGAGCAATATCTACAACCCCCTCGTAAGTGGCACCAGACATCCTCTCCCTGGTCATGAGAATATAAAGCTGATAAGTGAGGCCATCAACAAACCTCCTAATCCTTTCTCTATCTGTCGGAACCAACCAGATGTCATGACGAGCTAACTTAGAGAACTTCAACTCGTACTGCGACACGGTCATCTCACCTTGAAGCAACCACTAGAACTGCCTGCGTGACTCCTCTATACGAGACTGTGGCACATACTTCTCCAAAAAGACAGCGGAGAACTGCTGCCAAGCAAGGGGTGCTGTACCAACAGGCCTACGCCTCTCAAAATCCTCCCACCAAGTGAAAGCTACTCCAGAAAATTGATAAGTAGTGAAAGCGACCCTACTAGTCTCCATAATATCCGCTGCACAAAGCATACTGTGACACTTGTCCAAAAAGCCCTAGCATCCTCGTCCTCAGCACCATTGGAAATCGGCGGCTGTAGTCTACCAAATCACTCCAACCTGCGCTGCTCGTCCTCTGGCATGGTAGGAACTACATCGTCCTGAGCCGCTGTAATCGGCTGGGCTAGATGTACCCCTAGCGTCTGAAGTCCCTGCACAACCTGCTCAGATGTGCGAGCGACGGAAGTCTGATTGCCTCCCCCGGCCAGAGATGTAGCTGCGGTTGTAGTGGCTGAAACCGCCTGAGCTAGGCCAGTGCAAACTGATAAGATCTGAGCCAAGGCATCTTGAAGACCCGAAATCACAATGGGCACAACTTGTTCCTGAGCTGGTTCTACTGGAGGGTCCAAATCTTGGACCTGATCCTGAACTAGGGCAGCGGGTGGATCTGCAGGTGCTTCTCTACCTCTACCACGACCACGACCGCGTCCTCTACCTCTGGTGGCCATAGCTGGTGGTACTAGTGGTCGTCCAACCTGACATGTAGCGCGTGTCCTCATCATATGTGAGAGAATAAAATAATAAAAGTTTAGTACTCGGGTTAACAAATTCGCACGATAATAATTTCAAGAAGATGAAGTTTTTCCTAAAGGTTCTGTAGCCTCTCGAGGATAAATACAGACATCTCCGTACCGATCCGCAAGACTCTACTAACCTACTCATGACTCGTGAGACCTATGTAACCTAGGTTCTGATACCAACTTGTCACAACCTTAAACTCAAACTCGGTCGTGATGGCGCCTCTCGTGAAGATAAGGCCAGCCAATTAACCCATTTCACTTTTTCAAACAGTTAATCAATATAAAACAGTCTAAAACATGATTTAATAATACTAAATAGCGGATAATATCAATGAAATATGAAAGTATAACCCAACACAGCCCTAACTGGGGTGTCACAAGTCACGAGCATCTAACAACACTGAATATTCAAATGTAACTACAGAGTTTAATACTAAACTGAGGAAATAAAGGAAAAGAGATAGGGAGGAGCTCCAGGCTGCGAACGCCAACAACTACCTAAAGACTCCTCGAGATCCGCCTGAAGGTGGAATGAATCAGAACTCGGGAGCAGGACCAGCTACGCCTGAATCAGTACACAGGGTGCTGGGAGTAATGAGAGTACGCCGACTCAGTGAGTAACAAATGTGAATAACGACTGAAAGTAAGTAAACACGTAAGACACAAGGCATTTTATAATGAAGTAGTAAAAATCATTTAAAAACAGTAAATCAGTTAAAAGATAAGTAAAAATCCTTTTTCGACGAGTAAGCACTTAATTGACACGCAATTAAAGAGAAATAAACAAGTAAAGGTTTGCCCATTGGGCACTGTATCAACGAAACCGCCCCTCGGGTAATATCTCCGAACAATGCCAGCCCCTTAGGCTCAATCTCATATCACAATGGGTACCCGTGCTCACTGGGGTTGTACAGACTCCGGGAGAGGCCCCTTATGCCCAAGCGCAATAACAAGCCATCTTGTGGCATCATAAATAGGCTCTCGGCCTCATATCAATATCATCCCACCTTGTGGTGTACATACCTTATGCCCTCGGCCTCAAATCAATATCAGTCTTTCCTCACAACAGAGGCCCTCGACCTTAATCAGTCACAAATCCTCACAAGCCATTCAGGCATTTATAAAATAGTGTTTCTCAGCCCAAACATTATTTAAAATATCATTCAAGTATTAAAACTGAGTAAAACATGGTTAAGTATGGACATAGTGTAAAATAACATGACTGAGTTCAAGTTAATATTCAAAACGGTGAGGAAATGTCAATATAAGTCCCTGAAAGATTCAAATAGTTGGCACAAGGCCCAAATATGGCATTCATCCCAAATCATGATGATAGCAAATAAAATTTAGTCAAATACGCGGTAAAATCATCAATTGAGATGGACTAAGTAACAATCCCCAATAGGGCACGCCCCCACGCTCGTGATCAAGTGTGTGCGCACTTCAATATAGCACTACAATGTGCAATCCGGAGTTTCAAACCCTGAGAACATCATTTAGAATCATTACTCACCTCGAACCAGCTAAATATCTATATCGCGACGCCTTTGCTCCTCGAATTAACCTCCACGCGCGTCAAATGTATCTAAAATCAGAACGAGGACGTCAAAATATGCTAAGGGAACGAAGCCCAAGCGAAAACAATCGATAAAGGACACAAATCCCGAAAATACCAAAACCCGACCCCCGGGCCCACATCTCAGAATTTGATAATTTTTACATCAACGAAATCTTTATCCTCCCATGAGTCTATACATATCAAGAATACTAAAATCAAAGTCCAAATGACCCCTCAAATCCTCATTTAAAGACTTTTAAACTCAAGCCCTAATCCTCAAATTTAAGCCCTTTAATTCCTTTAATTACAGCCTTAATCCATGAAATACCACCATAGAAATGAGTTTTAGGTCCAAAATCCCTACCTTAATGAAGTCTCATTGATTTCTCTCTTCAAAATCGCCCAAAGCTCCCGAATCCGTGTTTAAAATGGTGAAAAGCTTCCAAAATCACGAAGGAAGAATTATATACATTCTTCCCATGTTTACCCACATCTGTGATCCAAAACACGCTTCTTCGATACCACATTTGCGGTCATTCACCCGTTTCTACGGAAATCACTTAAAAGGCCTAATCCGCATCTGCGGTCATCTCTCTGCACCTGCACCTTCGCAGGTGTGGTCATACTATCGCATTTGCGGTTCCTAGAATTTTCCTTCATAATTAAATTCTGCGGCTCCCTTTCCGTATGTGCGGTGCCGCAGTTGCGGTCTCCAATCTGCAGGTGCAAATATACTAGAAGCAGCAATTTTTGCAACTTCACCAAAACTTCCAACTCTCTGTCAACCATCAAAAATCACCCCGAGGCCCCCGGGACCTCAACCAAAAGCATCAACATATCCCAAAACCTTATTTAAACTTATACCAATCTTCAAAACACCTCAAACGACATCAAATCAACCAATACACATAGAATTCAAGCCTAAGTTTTCAAAAACTTCTAAAATACGCTTTTGATAAAAAACCCAACCAAACCATGTCCGAATTACCTGAAATTTTTCACACACATCCCAAATGACAAAATGAAACTACTGCAACTCTCAGAATTCCATTCCTACCCCTATATCAAAACTTCACCTATCAACCGGAAATTGCCAAAAATTTGATTTCTCCAATTCAAGCCTAATTCTGCTCCGAACCTCCAAAACTCGTTCTGATCATGCTCTTATGTCGCGAATCACCACCCAAAGCTAATAGAACCATCAAAACTCACATCCGATCCCTCTAACACATAAGTCAATATCCGGTTGACTTTTCCAACCTAAACTCACTCAAAAGAGACTAAGTGTCTCAAATCCTTTCCGAACCCGAACCAATAAACCCGATCACATATAGAGCTATAATACAACGCAATTAGAAGTAGAAATAGGAGAAAAGAAGTGGTAACTCATGAGATGACAGGCTAGGTCGTCACAATCTTCGATTACTAGCAATTCTTAAACGTTCATGTCAATGGCCAATTTGAGTCCCAAGATTCAAGCCTCATATTCCTCCATATTGTTGGTGCACGGAAACCTAAGTTTTGCGGATGTTGGATAGTGTTCAATGGTTTTTGATACTAAGACAAATCCGATACCCACTCCTATAAAGTTGCTGCTCCGTCAAAGAACATCCTCCAACCATCGTACGCCTTAGTAATATCTTCTCCTACAAACGATACCATCTTGTCAGGAAAATATGTTTTCAATGGTTCGTATTCTCTGTCTACGGGATTTTCTGCCAAGTGATCTACCAATACTTGCTTTTTGACTGCTTTCTGAGTTACATAGATGATGTTGAACTCACTCAATAATATTTGCCACTTTGCTAACTTACCCGTTGGCATGTGTTTCTGAAAGATGTACTTTTGCAGATCCATCCTCGATATTAGATATGTAGTTAATGTACAAAAATATTATCTCAAATTCTGGGCTATCCATGTCAAAGTACAGCAAGTGCGTTTCAACAAAGAGTAATAGGCTACGTAAGGCGTGTACTTCTTGCTTAGATAATATATCGCCTTCTCCTTCCTTCTTATTTCATCATGTTGTCCTAGAACGTAGCCAAAAGACCCATCCAGCATAGACAAATAAAGCAGCAGAGGTCTTCCTATTTCTAGTGGGACCAGAATGGGCAGTTTAGATAAATACTCCTTGATTTTGTCGAAGGCCTTCTATCATTCTTTAGTCCATCTCGTTGTAGTGTCTTTCCTCAAAATTCTGAAGATAGGCTCACATATCACGGTTGATTGTGCTATAAAGTGGCTGATGTAATTGAGGCACCCTAGAAAACTCATCACATCTTTCTTATTCTTTGGAGGCGGCAAGTCCTGGATAGCTTTTATTTTTGATGGGTCTAACTCAACACCTCGGTGAGTGCCGATGAAACCTAACCATATTCCACCAGAGACTCCAAAGGCACATTTTGCAGGATTCAACTTCAAATTGTATTTTCGAAGCCGATCAAAAAATTTCCTCAAATCTGCTATTTGATCCGAACTCCTTTTATATTTGATGATAACATCATCCACACACACCTCTATTTCCTTGTGTATCATTTCGTGGAAGATACTGATCATAGCCCTTATGTAGGTTGCCCCAGAATTCTTCAAACCAAATGACATCATTTTGTAACAATATATTCTCCATGGTGTGATAAAGGTCATCTTTTTTGTATCCTCTTCATCCATCTGAATCTGACGGCATCCTGCGAAGAAATCCACAAAGGATTATACTTCATACTTGGTGCAGTTGTCAATCAGTATGTTATGTTGGGCAGCATGAAATCATACTTAGGACATGTTCTGTTCAAATATCGGTAATCAACATATACTCTAACTTTTCCATCTTTCTTCGGAACTAGCACAATGTTTGCCAACTAGGTCGGGTATTTGACCACTCGGATAACCTTGGCTTTGATTTTCTTGGTGACTTCCTCTTTTATCTTCAAACTTATATCTACCTTACAGTTTCCGAGCTTCTACTTGCCGGTGGACACATGGGATTGGTGGGTAGCTTGTGAGCTACTATGGATGTGCTTAAACCAGTCATATCATCGTAGGACTATGCAAATATGTCCTCATACTCCTTTAGGAATCTAATATACTTTTCTTCTCTCACCATGATAGATGAATGCTTATATGCATTTCTTTGACCATTTCGGAATCCCTTAAGTTAACGGCCTCAGTTTCCTTCAAATTAGACTTCGATTTGTGTTCAAAGTTGTCTACTTCTCTAACAATTTCCTCCGGTATTATATAATGTTTCAGATCCTATGATTCACTGTCCTTATGTTGCATTGTCTCATTACATGTCACAGCCGTGGGTTCATTAGGAAATGTAATAATTACGCGGAAAATAATATAGAAAGATAATAATAAATATGAAAAGCAGTAATGCATTAATAAAAAATTTAAATGTCAACAAGTAAGACTCAATGGCTCGAGTAATTATTTCAAAATAAAATACTAAAAATTTCTTAAATGCTTAAAACTATTTGAAAATAATTCATGCTAATTTGCCAGGATACCCAGGAACTCGGCGAGCCCAGGATGGTGTAGCGGTCCAGTTCTTGAGAACAACTCCTTCTTCTATTGTTTGAATGGTAAGGTCTTCTTCCTCTTCCTCCTCCTCAACAATTACACTGCACTCCATGTCTTCTTCATCTAGAAATAGCTTCCTTATCTTCCTCATATCCCCACATCATGTTAGCCTTATGGAATGTCTGTTGCAGAGGTGGTACAGGTTGATCCAGTGGATAATAAGGAGCACTCCATGGTGGTGTCCAATCTAGATATTCTCGCCATGTGTATTCATATCCGAGTCTGAAAGGTGTGCCATGGTATCGTGGTTGTACGAGTTTGGTGATCCCATGAAGCTTTTTACCGAGACCCTTGCATAGTTCATACCCCTTCCATAGCAATATGTTTTTTTATCTTGTTTCTCCACCATCAGTCCTTTACAATTGCGTTAACCCGTTCAATGTGATGATATGCTTCTCCACCTAACTTCCTTTAGTTTTTCAACGATTGGAACTGTCTGGTTGGTGTAGACTGGGTTGCTTCTATCTCCATGGATGATCACCTCCTGATGATTCCACCCAAACTTTACAGTATGGCACAGAGTTGAAGCAACTGCCCTGGCAGCATGTATCCATGGCCTTCCAAACAGTAGATTGTAAGTACCACATATAACTAGAACTTGGAATTCAACATCAAACCAAGTCGGATCCATCTGTAGATTGAGATTGATTTCTCCGATAGTGGCTCTCTAAGATCCATCAAACGCCTTCACATTTATGCTTCCCGTTTGTATCTCGTGCAGGCCTTTGCCCAATCTTTTTAGAGTGGTCAGTGGACATATGTTAAGACTCAAACCTCTATCTATCTACACCCTAGTAATGAACATATCTTCTAATTGCACTGTGATGTGCAACACCCTGTTGTGACTTTGTCCTTCTGGTGGTAAATCCTCTTCATGGAAAGTGATTTTGTGGCTCTCCAGTACCTGTTCGACCATGTTATCCATCTCTCCACTAGTGATGCCGGCGGGTACATAAGATTCACTTAACGCCTTCATCAAAGCATTCTTGTACGTGTCTGAGTTTTGCAACAGTGATAAGATGGATATCTAAGCAGGATTCTTGCTTAGGTGGTCAACAATAGAGTACTCCCTTGCTTGTATCTTTCTCCAAAGATCGTGAGTGCCAATCTCAATGACATGAGGTTTAGATGCAGCTTCTTTGCTTGTTCCACCCAGAGTTTCTAGGTGTGTAAACTCTGCCAGTTTTAGTCATACCTTGCGCGACACCTACTTCCTCCATTTTTGCTTTCCCCTTTCTTCTTGCTTCCGCAGCATAATCCCATAGGACGATATCAGACTTGTAAGATGGTGTGAGAGCTACCATCATAATGAAGGGTGTAGTTACCTCAACTTCAAATGGAACCTGGGTTTGTACCATAACTAGCGTGAGGGCGACCAGAGATGTTTTAAGAGCGTCTCCCTCTCGAATGAGTCCAATGGACCCTTCTTGATCATAATCCGCATTAGTTTCCATCAAATTCACTCCCTCACCTTTATGATCTGGGAGAGGGTTGTTACAGACATTTGGTGCAACTTTCTTTGCTCGTATAACCTTAGTGTCGATCAGCATCTAAATCTTGTCTTTCAACGTGCGGCTTTCCTCAATGCTATGACCCTTCATGCCTGAATGATAAGCGCACATCTTGTTAGCGTTGGTCAATTGGGAGGGATTTTCCTCAACAACACTAGGAATGTGGTTCATGTAACCAGCGGCCTATAGTCTCTCATATAGTTGGTCTATGGGTTTAGCGATTGGGTTATAATGCCTAAGAGGTCTGCGATCGAAATTTGGGCGTGGTTTTGGGTAGTTTTTGCGAGCGGGTGGAGGCAAATGGTAATATACAGGTTGAGTATTATAGGTATGGTAGGTGACAGGATATTGGTAGTTTGGGAGTGCGGGTTGATATGTGGATGGAGGTGTTTGGTATGTGAGGGAGACTTCGGGCCCTGGGCTACCATCACGGCACCCACTTCTTTCTTCTTTGTAATACCTCCGATTTGCAAAGCTTTATTCGTGGCATGCATTGCCTCGAAATTGGTTACCATCCCATTCTTAATTCATTCTTTTATTGTTTCTCCTAACTTGATGATATTGGAGAACTTGTGATTTTTAATGACCATCAACCTTTCGTAATACTGCGGATCTTGAGCTCTAAGAAAGAATGTGTTCATTTGTTCTTCTTCTAGTGCTGGCCTTACATTTGCGGTATTTGATCTCCAATGAGTAGAATCTCACGAAAGAACTCTGTTGGCTTCTTTTTGAGGTTTTGAATGTAGAAAACGTCTGGCATATTTTCCGTGTTAAACCTGAATCTATTCATGAAATCTGATACCATACTCACCCAGTTAACCCACTTCTTTGGGTTTTGACTGATATACCAACACAAAGTGTCTCATCTAAGGCTTTACATAAATAGTTTCATACGGATTTTCTCATTCCTACCCACTCCTACAAGCTTGTCGCAGTATTAGATGCATCTTCGGATCCCCAGTACCATTAGAAATTTCAAATTTGGGATGTTAGTAACCGTTTGGCAGTTCCACATCCAGCTGAATGCACAGGTCCTCATAATTTAAACTTCTAATGCCTTTGCCACCTTCAACACTCTGGACTCTACCTGTGAGTTTCTTGAGTTTCTTCATCATGTTTTTAATGAGTAGTTCCTTCTCGGTTGATTCGGGTATATATAGTGTTTGCTGCGAGGTATGGGGTAAGGTTTCCACATATATTAGGTTTCTTTGATGAGTTCCTGGAACATGGGTATATGGGTGGTTATTGGTCGAGTTTTGGGTAACGGAAGTGAGTTATGGTGCACTTTGGGGGGGGGGGGGGGGTTGATAAGTAGTGGTTTATGGGTATTGAGTTGGATGATGGTGGTGTTGTTGAGGGGTCAGCACTGGTGTCGGTTTAAGGTTCTTGGGAGGTACGATATTATGATACTGGTATGGTGTAGGAGGGTTTGGTGGCGGATTTTTGTTTTGTGTGTTTTGTGGTGGTATTTAGTTCTGGGTAGTCGGGTTTTACTGGTTGATGTCAAGAACATTAAGAGTAAGGGAGAGGTTTGCCAGATTTCGGACCTGCTCAAGCTCTCCCTATAATTCCAAGATTTTTTCTCCAAATATAAGACCAACTCTTTCTGCCCCTGAGTACTTCTGCCATCTGAAATTTCCACGTCTTCTGCCATAGTAGCATTGTATTTCCTTATACTTAAATCATCCATTTTCCCTTGCTTTTGCCTTTCGGGTGCTAGGTGGAGGAGGAGGTGGAGAACCTCTAGATCTAGTGTGGCATACTAATGATGCAAATATGCATGAACCAACCTTTAGGAATTGAAATAATCAAAAAAGAAAAGAAAAGGCAAAAGGTAACCAAATTAGTAAGGTGAAAATAAACGAATGTTTGAAGTATTTAAACATGTTTCACAAAGTCATGCAATAATTCATGTCTTAATTTTGGGGTCCTCATTGTACCTGAGGTAGGCCTAAGAGACACATAGGCTTGGAAAAAATTAATGCCAACTTTGCTTCATTTCATTAATGTGAAAATAGGCCAAAACAAAGTTTCACTAAAGCGACAATAATAATAAAGTCACTAATGGCATCAAGCCTTATTACATCTAATCTAAGCTAGAAAGAAGTAAAGAACAATATCTCATAATCTACTGGGTACTTGAAGGACCTTCTCCTTGCTTGGCTCTTTTGACACTATCAATCAGGTTTCCCAGATTGCGCATATCTAACAGTAAGTCAGCTTTTGCCATATTTCCTCCTTCATCATCGTTTATGCCTTGACAATCCGAGAATCTCTTTCTCATCTTCCCTTCTAGCTCCATTAATCCTTCTTCCAAGTATTCTAATCTGTCTATTGACTTAGTGGCAATCTTCTTCCATTCCCTTATTTCCTCCATCTTCACTTAGTGCTGCTCCAGATGTTTAGCTTCGGACTCGAACACCCTTTTGCGTAGCCTCTTCTACTTCACTTGTGCCTCAACCACTTAATCTATGATCCTATCCTTCATATTGACTCCTAGTTTGACTTCTCTTTCTACGTCGTCTTCCATCCATGATAGATAGTAGTACATATGACCAACGTGATACCTATCCGGCTCGATAGTTTCTCCTTCCACAATGTTCTTTTGGTTCCACATATGTTGCGCCACGAACTTTAATGGAATGACATCTCCCTTGAAATCTGCTTTGTACTGGACCATGGTGGAAACCCGAGGTTTGACTTGTTTCCTTCCAGCTTGTTTCATTTCCCTTATAGGAGCATAAGGATTGATGCCTCGCAATTTGATCAGTACCAAATGAGTATTCACCCTTGAACTGATGATGAACTCACTACTAGGAAACCATTCAAACATCCTATGTACCTGCTCGTCTGTCAAATTGTTGAAGAAAAGCATCCAACTTATAGCATTTCTAGGTTGTGCAAACCTATCCAGAATAAACGTCATTTTCTTTGGGTGATGGTTGGCTATGTAGTCATTCGGTAGCCTTTGCAGAAGCTCTTGACGGTACTCTCCTCTTTGAAAGTGTTCCAGCAGCTAGAGTTGTAGCAATAAATTACAATCCTCTAAGTGTCCAAATCCCTGCTTGCATCGATCTAGAGTGTGGTATATCTCATCTATGATCGGAGGGATGATGGTATAAGTTTGTCCCTCAATGCCATCCATCAATGTCCTGGTGCCATGACTAAGAGACTATAAATACTTCCTCCTTTCATTGTAAATATCAACAACCCTAAGAAACAGATGATGAACACATAAACCCGGCGGTGCACCTAAACTAAGGAAGTAATGGTGAAGATGATACTACTTGCTATGCCCATAACGCTCGTAAAGAAATTCAAAATGGATGTATGATTTTTTTAGATAGGGCAATATGTCATTCTTCTTAAAACCTAACATTTTCAGAAAATCGTGAGGAGTGCGATTCTCTAGTGCCAGCAATCTAGAACTATCTCATGGCAACTTGGCGAATCCTCATATTTCTTCTAAGAGAGGAGTCATTTCTATATTTCCAAATCGGAACACAGCTCTTTTCCCATACTAGAACATGGTAGCGGCCTCAATCAATTCCCTATTTGGTTAAATATTTGGAAAGGATGGCAGGTCACCAAGTACTCTCCTCACATGATTTTTGTCGCAAGGTGCACGGTCTTTCTACCAGTCAAGTAGCAAAGGTGGGATGGTTTGTATGATACCGAACCTTGGGATTTCATGCTTCATTTTCTGCAATCAAATAAAGGTTAGCCCTTTCCCCCTCTAGATTTTACTACTTACGCAATAATGATCAACACGTTGGCATATTTTCTCCAAGTAATGCACATAATATGATAGTGTCCATTGGGATTGTGGAAATCCCGTCGAACTTTGGACAAGGTTCATCTTAGCGGGTTGTTATGTTAATAATGCTTCAACCTGTACTAGGTTTAGCTTGATGCATGTAAATTTCAAATTGGAGCAGGATTTCTAGAATTGTCTAGACTGGTACTCCCAAGTAACTTGAGAGGGAAAGGCATGAGACTATCGATTGCACCGCAGATCGACAAGTCTATCGCAAGTAAGCCTTTCCAATTTAAAGGGTAATTTTCAGGAAAGCGCGGACACTCATCAAGCGCCGCTATATTGATAATTGGCACTAGCATAGTATGATATGGAACATGCATTATGCAGAAATAATAATACATTTCCAAGTATTTGCATGATAGAAATAAAAGCAGTAAATAAAATAGCAAAAGTGAACATGAAATGAAGAGAAAATAGAAGAAAGACAAACGAAAAAAGTTAGTTTAGTTCATGAAAATGTGTGAGAGCATAATGGAGCAGGTAGGGAAATAGGAATGGGAGAATCATAATATAGCAGTCTTAGACAAGATGAAAAGATATGGAGGGTGGTCATACATGTCATAGAAGACAAAGGAGAATAAGGAAAGGGATGTGCATGTCATAGAAATTTAAAACAAATAAAGGTGAATAAGGAAAGTGATGTGCATATAATAGCAGTTTAAAACAAATAAAGGTGAATAAGGAAAGGGATGTACATATAATAGCATTTTGAAATAAATAAAAGAAAGTATCCACATAAGTCAAGTTCATTATGAAAAGCCTAAGTATTTCTCCAGCATAGTCATCATGTTGTTGTGCCCCATTTTCTCACGAAAGTGGGTTTCGACGTGTGACAACGCTTTTGTAAGGAGGTATTAAAAGAAAATAGTCGCCACCTAATGATTTTAAGGTGCGTTAGGGAACCTATTTATAAATAACTTTTGTTTGACTAGTAAATGCCAACAAAGATCGGGTAAGGGCTTAAATTACCTCAAACATAAGGTGTTAGGAACTCTTCGAGGTCCACAACTGTGAGTCCCGGGCGAACTTTAGACTATGTGGATTATACAATTAAGCTAGGTGATCAAATATATAGAAGGGAAGTTTAGAGGTTATAGAGTCTTATTAAAATAAATGAGAATGGTACAAGTCTTAATAATTACAAGATACCAACTACGTTGGTCTACATTAAGTGACTAAGTATGGATAACAAGTCATAAATGAAAGGGGTTCGAATTTTTTTAGCCTAAAGGATCACCCCGTGCAACATAAATAATACTTCGCAACTCCCTTAAGGTAGAGGTTGCTCATATTATTCAGCGGGCACATACTATAATCTCCTGCTACCCGATTACTATGTTTAAGTTGTTTACTTAAAGGTGTTCTAATTCAATTCTAAGTCGTACCTTATGCATGCACTACACGTCCCATGCCTATGGTCGAGGAGGCTTTGGACCTACTATAAGGTAATTCTAAACTATACTTAGGTTGCTCAAAATGATAAAACCAGGGGACATTCAAAATAGGTAGGACAACATATAATTGTAATAAAAGGCTCAAGTAACCTCCATACATAAGCAGGAAAGCACGCAAATAGATTTCTAGTTAGGTAGTAGAAAACATCAAGACGTATTGGAATCGTTAAGTCCTATAGGCATGATTTCAATGTAATTCTGGATTCCAGTATTATATAGGCAATGTTGTAATTTCTAGACTAACGTATAGGCAAATTAGAGCGTTGCAAGTCCTATATACATGATATCTAATCGTTTTGCGTAATAAAGCAGTGAAATTATTTGAAAACACAGGATTAGTAGTGTCGCGCCCCCTTTTTTCTATTTTTAACGAGGTAAGTCTAGGTTTTGGCATTCGTGGGGGGAATAACTCATTTTATTTTGTGAATTTGGGTATTTGGAGGGTCGCCACCTAATGATTTTAAGGTACATTAGGGCACCTAGAGCTGTTAACTCATGAAGTAGTTTACATTACCAAAGATGAGGGTAAGGGCTCGAAATAACCTTGAGGGGAATGTGTTAGGCACCTCTCGCGGTCCATAATGGTGGATCCCGGACAAACTTAAACTATGTGAATTAGTCATTTTAACAAATAAAATAGTTTTAGCACATACTCGCAAATAAAGGCATGTATGATTCAAGTGATGAAAAACAAGGGAAAAGGTTTGAACAAATTGCACGTATGTAAAGAAAAGTAAATTCATTTAAACAACGGGAGTTGGAAAAGAGGGGTCCTCGCTAATCACTCCTCAATGAGGGGCTACACGTGACATTAGCGCGTAGTCATCATATCCTTACTACCCAATTCCCTCCCCATGGTCATAGCCTAAAGTGTTCTAGTAACTTTGAAAGATATTTTATGCGTGCACTACCCGTCCCTTCCGTGTGGACCTGGAGGTATTTAGGGCCTCTAATTTAGGTAGTTCTAGACCATCCTAAGGTACTTAAAGGAGAAAAATCTAGGCGTCAACACAAAACAATTAGGACTGCATTAAAGAGGGAATAATTAAGGGCTCATATTTTACCTCCACAAACAAAACAAGTAAGTGCACACCTCAAACAACAGTTTTCAGATATTCGAAAGGAACTCTAGAACAGGATATCTAGGTAAGTAGAGACTATGCAGTATTAAGTTTGGACCAATGTGTCAAAGACCTATTCATCTTGCCTACTTATTTTAGACCTGTTGAATATGCGTAGTCACAGATAACAGAACATAGTTTTACAGTTGCAGGAGTTTGAATCGCCCTATAGGCTTGCATATGCGTATAATAGTGATATCCTATGAACATGGCATCTAATCAGGAATGTGGTAAATCATAAAAAAATCTTAAACGGTTAATTTGGATCCTATAGGCATGCTTCGTAGTAATATTAATTAAGGCAACATTGAAAACTTATTAAAGAAATGGATAGATTAGTTAATTAAACTGATTCAGAGTCTACAAACATGAGTTAAGGTTAAACTAAAATGGTTTTAGATCTTATAGGCATGATTTCTAATTAAACATAAGGCGAAGCAAGCATAATTTATTTGACCAAAGTGAAATCCCTATAGGCATGATTTCTATTAAAATTGGGTTAGACCTTATAGGCATGATCTCTATTATTAAAGCTGATTTAGATTCGATAGGCATGGCTTCTAATTGTGTGAAAGTAAAGCAAGCAGAATTATTTGGACCAAAGCAGATCCTACAAACACAATTTTTGAACCAAATGAACCCCTATAGGCATGTCATCTAAAAAAACACATTTTAATTGAAATGGACCCCATAGGCATGTTATCTACCCCAACTTTACCCACAATATATGACTACCCACCCTTTTTCACTAATCACCCCAGTGTGGTTTACAATAATTATTATAGACCAGGAATCGAATATAAATTAAATATAATAGAAGTTAAACTATAGGGAGCCTGAAGCAAGCCCAAAACAATTCTGGTGTACTAAGCCTTCACTAGTCTCAAATGCCCAAAGTTCCATAGCCCAATTCATGTCTAGGTGTGCCAGAGTTCCCTAAGGACCTCAAGGATCCCGGGAAGTTCTCACACCCAGACTTTCCTCCAACAAAGATTGATTATGTTCAGTGTGGAAGTGACTGCCCTGATAAGCCAGAGTTCAGAGAGATCTCAAGGGTCTCAAAGTAGTACATATACCAGAGGGGCAGGACTTAGTAATCTAAGGGTAATGTGAGAGTGCTTAATGATTTGAAAGAGTTTTGTAAATAGTATAAAGAAAGGTCTTAGGAGTAAAAAGAATTTTCTAAAAAGTTTTACTAGTTTGAGTAAAATAGTAGTTGGAAAAGCATAAAAAGAACATATTGAAATCAGAATACCAATCCCAGAACAGCTTCAGAAAATACTTTGGCAAACAGGCTTCACACAAGGAGAAAGTGGTAGGGGACACCTAGAATACACTTTAGTGATAGCAAAGAAATACACAGATTCCTCAAGAAGTTATGGAATTGACAAGTTAGTTGCAAAGATATGTTGAGAACACATAGGTCTTGGACATGACCAATACACACAACTAGAGTACCTTTGAAACGACTAGGTGTCCTAACTTGATCTCATTAGTGAAGTAGAGTAGGTAAGACTTAGATGAACAAACTAAACAAGCACTTCATGAAGCATGCAATGTTTTAGAGATACTAATCACATGTAGAACAAGCATAGCTTAGACATGCTGGGTGAGACAGTAAAGAAACAATGAAGCTTGGAAATACTAGCGAACAAATAGGATTCATGCAATTATCTAAAGTAGGATTGGGCATGCTAAAATGTATACTAGTTATAGCTTTTAACAGAACAAAATTAAACATGCTGAGTGTGTGAGCACGTGATTTTTACCTTAAGCAAATTATTTCAAAAGTTTCAAATTAAATAATTTTATAATTTTTAGGAATTTTGTTGCATTTTTGTCGTATTAATTAGTTGCATAATAACTCATGTTAAAAATACAAAATATGCATTTAGGATTTTATTTCATTATTAGTATTAATAAGGTAGCAATTTGTTTTAGAGCAAAATTAAAGAAAATGACAAAATTGGTCTTTGCATTTATTTTTTGATTTTAAATAATTTCTTAGAATTTAAAAATAATAGA
>MDKF011044871.1:0-62245 GCA_026770625.1 Nicotiana glauca
TTGTTTCTATTACCGTGACTTACTTGTCTATGGCTTGAGTTTACTTGGGACAAAGCTTGTTCATACATACCAGTATAATTCAATGTACTGACGTCCCTTTTGCCGGGGGCGCTACAATCGTGTTATGATTGTAGGTGGACCCATAGCAGGTACTCCAGTCCACCGACCGCAGCTCCTTATCACTTCCCGTCAGCTGATTCGGCGAGCCCCTTCCAATTCGAGGCCCTATGTGCCTCACGCCCCTTTATATTTTGGGATCTTGTTTTGATGTTGTACAAGGTATAGCCGGAGCCTTGTTGTCGGCATTTTCATATTATTCTTCAATTGTATTTAGAGGCTCCGTAGGCAGGCTGTGGGTAGTGTCAGGCATGGGAATTTAAAAGAGAAATATTGATGTTTGGCAATGATGTATAATAAATTTGGAATACCTTTATTATGGTGAATGTAGTTGCTAATGGAAATTGTTATTGTTATGTTTACAAAATTTGGTTAATGGAGTCCATATCCTATAAATGGCTATTTCACTTGGTTATTAGGTAATGAGAATGAGGGGTAACACGTGGGATAGAAAAGGCACCCAGATCCGCTTGATTGGGGATACCCGGTCGAGCGCCGGTCATGTTCCTCGAATTTTGGGCGTGACAAGGGGGATCTACCGAAATACCGATCCATAGTCCCAAAGTAAACAAGCAGGGGATCTCCTAGGATATAATCTCGTAGACCCAAAGTAAGCACACAACAGCAACACGAAGAATATTTAATTCAAACCAATTTCCTACCAAGGTAAAACAGATATGTCTATCCTAACATGCATCACAGAATTCAAATAATGCAGTTTGAACAAGTAAATCAATTAAGGCACTTCGACATGCTTCCCTAAGCTAACAGTAGGGTTAAATTGCAAGTAATGTACAACAAGAAAGAAAAACACAATTATAGTTACTTAATGAAAATAGGATTTTCAACAATTAGCACATGTACGCACTCGTCACCTCACGTACAAGGCATTTCATATATCTACAATACCAAATCCTAAGGGGGAGTTCCCCCACACAAGGTTAGACAAGCCACTTACCTCGAACCATCTCAATTAACTCGATATCACATTCTTGCCACGAGTACCCGACTCCAAATGGCCCAAATATATTCAAAGTAATTGCATAATATAAATATAACTTCAAGTAACTAATTCAACTAATTAATTCGAAGCTAATATGCAAAATTAGGAAAATTGCACAAAACGTCACCCAGGCCCACGTCTCAGAAATGGCTAAAATTTAAAAATTCAGAATCCTCACACTCCCAAGAGTTCATACATACCAAAAAACAAGAATCGGACCACAAACAACCCCTTAAATCCCTAATTCCAAGTGTGACGACCCGATCCGTCGTCTTATAAGTTACCGCTCCGATTCTCCCATTTTCAGCTTCTTTATGCTTCATTATCCGTATTTTATGTGATCGAGTTTGCTTGGAAAGGTTTTGGTAGGAAATGAGACACTTAGTCTCTTTAAGGAAGGCTTAATTTGGAAAATTCAACTGGATGTTGACTTACGAGTTAGAGGGCTTGGATGTGATTTTCGGTGGTTCGGTTAGCTTCGGGGGATGATTTATGACTTAGGAGTGTGATCGAAAGTAGTTTTGGAGGTCCGATGTAGAATTAGGCTTGAATTGGCGAAGTTAGTATTTTGGCGATTTCTAGTTGATAGTTGAGATTTTGATCCGAGGGTCAGAATGGAATTCTGAGAGTTGCAGTAGCTTTGCTAGGTGATATGGGATATGTGTGCAAAATTTCAGGTTATTCAGAGGTGATTTGGTTTGGTTTTTGATTGAATGTGTATTTCGGAAGTTTTAGAAGAACTTAGGCTTGAATTCGATGCAATTTGATGGTTTTGGTGTTGTTTGAGGTGTTTTGATGATTGGAACAAGTTTGGGGTGATGTTTTAGGATGTGTTGGTGCTTTTGGTTGAGGTCCCGGGGGCCTCGGGGTGATTTCAGATGGCTAACGGGAAGTTTTGGACTTCTGAAATTCAAAAATTGCTGCTGCTTTTGGTATTTCCGCACTTGCTGATTGGGGACCATAGGTGCAGTGTCGCACATGCGAAGAGAGAGCCGCAGATGCGGTTTTGGGAGAGAAAGGGTGGAGTCGCAGATGTGTTAGGTGGCCCACAGATGCGTCTAGGAGACCGTAGAAGCAGTTTGGGGCCTTAAGTGAATTTTCGCAGAAGCGGACGGATGAACCGTAGAAGCGGTACCGTAGAAGAAAATTTTGGGCCGCAAATGCGGAAAGGACTGGGCATACCTTATTTGATATTTCATTTCGCAATCTTGGGTTATTTCCCCATTTTTGCCTTCGACCTTGGAGCTTTTTGGGCGATTCTGAAGAGGGAAATCAAGGGAGTTCGTGGAGGTAAGGATATTTAAACACAATCCTAAGGTGTTATTACATGAATCAAGATTGGAAATTTAAGAAATCAAGGACTAAAAATGGAGGTTAGGGCTTGAACTTAAAAGAGCTAAGATTGGGGGTTTGAGGGGTCATTTAAACTCTGATTTTTGTGATTTTGATATGTATGAACTGGTGGCGAGATGAGAAATCTAATGACGTGAAAAGTTATGAGTTTCAAGAAGTTGTCCCGGGGCTCGAGTTTTGCCAATTTCGGGATTTTTAATATTTTTTGATTGTTTTCAATTTGGTATTGTTCCTTTAGCCTATTGTGACATATTCGTTGTGGGTTTGATCAGATTCGACGCGCGAGGAGGCCGATGTGAGAGGCAAGGGCATAGCGAGCTAGAGTTTTGGCCGGCTTGAGGTGATTAATGATTATAAATGATGTCCTAAGGGTTTGAAGCCCCGGATTGCACACTGTAGTTCTATACTGAGGTGAGACACGCGCGGGGTCGTTTACTATTGGGGATTGTGACTTGGTCCATCCCGATTGATGTTTTTACCGTGTATTTGATTGATACTTAATCGTTATCATCATGACTTGGGCTTATTGCCATATTTGGGTTTCATGCTGACTATTTGAATCCTTCTTGGAATTTTATCACTGTTTCCTCACTAATTTGACATACTACTTGAACTCAGTCCTATTGATTTACACTGTTTTACAAACACAACCACTTTTACTTGAATTTGAGACTTAAATGATATTTCAAATTTTGGTTGGGCTGAGCACTACCGTGATGACCCGGCCCGTCGTCACGTGAGTTACCACCCGTTTTCCCCAAAATATGTTGTTCTATGTTTCAATATCAGTATTTGAGTTGATCAGATAGAATTGAATTGGTTTTAGTTGGAAATGAGGCACATAGTCTCTTAGAAGGAAGCTTATTTTGGAAAAGTCAACCGGAAGTTGACTATATAGTTAGAGGGCTCGGATGTGAATTCCGGTGATTTGGTTAGCTTCGGGGGATGATTTGTGACTTAGGAGTGCGATCGGAATTGAATTTGGAGGTCCTGTATAGAATTAGGGTTGAATTGGCGAAGTTTGAATTTTGGCAGATTCCGGTTGATCGGTGAGATTTTGATTAGAGGGTCGGAATGGAATTCCGAGAGTTGCAGTAGCTCCGTTAGGTGATTTTGGATATACGTGCAAAGTTTCAGGTCATTCGGAGGTGTTTCGGTCGGGTTTTTGATCGAATGTGCAATTCGGAAGTTTTTAAGAAACTTAGGCTTTGATTTGATGAAAATTGAGGATTTTGATGTTAACGATGGCATTTTGATGATTTGAGCAAGTTTGAATAAGGGAAAAGATCATGTTTGTGCTTTTGGTTGAGGTCCCGGGGGCCTCGAGGTAATTTCGGGTGGTTAAACGGAGAATTTTGAGTTTGGCCTCAGGTTTGGATTTGCTGGTTCTGTTGTTTCCGCATCTGCGGAAAAGGGATCGCATAAGCGGTTCCGCAGATGCGGCTAAGGGGTCGCAGAAGCGATTCTCTGGGGAGGCTTGGCTTTCCGCAGAAGCGGACAAGGCTTCGCATAAGCGGGTTCCGCAGAAGCGGTTATGGACCGCAAAAGCGGTTATGGACCGCAAAAGCGATTATGGACCGCAGAAGCGGTTCTGGGCGAAATGAGGAAAACTGTAGATGCGGTAAGAAGGCCGCTGAAGCGGTCTCGCTTTTGCAAAAAATGGACCGCAGAAGCGGTCTGGGCGAAATGAGGAAAACCGCAGAAGCGGAAGAAAATCCGCAGTAGCGGAAGTCGCAGAAGCGACATTTGGACCGCAAAAGCGGAAATAGGCCTGGGCAGAATGGTTTATATCAATAATTCATCCGCGGGCTTATGTCAATTTTCCTCCATTGTGGAGCGATTTTTGAGAGCTTGGAGGCGATTTTGAAGAGGGATTCAAGGGTTAATGATTGGAGGTAAGTTTCTTGGCCTAATTATTCAAGTTTATGGTAGAATTATCATGGATATTGGTTGAAATTCGTTAAAAAGGGGTAAAGCTAGGGCTTGAGGTTTAATATTTCAAATTGGAATTTGATAGGTCATTTGAGCTTGGATTTGGGAGTTCTTGGTATGTGTGAACTCGTGGCGAGATAAGGAAGCCGGCGATGTTAATTTTATAATTTTTCGAAACGTGGTCCCGGGGCTCGAGTTTTGCAAATTTCGTGAATTTCGATATTTTTCGATTGTTTTCGATTGGGTAATGTCCCATTTGCATATTGTAATGTATTCGCTCTGGTTTTGGCTACATTCGACGCGCGTGGAGGCCAATTTGAGGGGCAAAGGCGTCGCGAGCGACGAATTCCACCGGTTCGAGGTGAGTAATACTTGTGAATGGTATCCTGAGGGTTTGATACCTCGGATTCGCTCATCATAGTGCTGTATTGTGGTGACTTGCATGCCAGGTATGAGCGTGGGGTAGAGCACCACTGGGGATTGTGACTTGGTTCGTCCCGGTTGTTGATTTTACTGCGTGATTGACTGAAAACTACTTGATGCTATCATGATTTGGCCTGATTGCCATGCTGTGGGCTTCGTGCCGATTATTTGAATCCTTCAGGGATTGATATCACTATTTTTGCATTTCGTTGCATATTATTTGATCTCAGTCCAAGGTTCTAAATACTGTTTTGCAAACTCAGCCATCTTTCTAAGATTTGAAAACTTAAATGATATTTTTCTGACGTTTTGAGCTGAGAACTGCTATTTTACTATTGCCCAAGGGGCTTATGTGCATTGCTGGACTGAGCATGGATCGGACTGCGCACCGCAGCAGTGTTATGTGTGCATTTCTGGACTGAGATACGGATCGGGCTGCACGCCGCAGCCGTATATACATATACATGCATGGATCGGACTGCACGCCGCAGTAGTATATTATGTGGATCGGACTGCACGCCGCAGTGATATATTATGTGGATCGGACTGCACGCCGCAGTATTATAGCGCTTGGGCCATAGGAGCCCCTCCGTAATCTGTACACACCCCCAGTGAGCGCACGATACCCAAATGGATCGGGCTGCGCGCCGCAGCGGTCATGTGCATTGCATTGCATTCATGCATTCATTCCTGATTGTACTACGTGGCATGATTTTTAGCACTCACATATCATTGGCATACATGGTATCACTTGCCTTGTTGACCAGATAATCTGGTGTTATATGTTTAGGAGTGCTGAGCCCGAGAGGATGATGTTGTACTTTGTTTGTTGGGAGTGAGCCCGCGGGGCTGATACTGTACTGAGAGGTTGATACTGAGCCCGAGGGGCAGATTTCTGATTAATTCCTACTTGTGGAAATTATTTTTGCAACTATTGAAAAGGCATATTTTTCGAAAGAGATTTTTAACTGAGCTTGAGATTTTCTAAAGGATTTTCTCGGTGTTACGATTTTACTATTTTTCTCAAAGAGTTGAACAGTCTTTTATAGCATTTTGGAGTGCTCATACGTGTTTTCTTATCGCTCAGATACTATTCACTTTTTTTACCACTAAGTTGGAAGTACTCACTTTACTCTCTGCACCTCGCGTGCAGTTGCTGGTATTGATCACCCGGTAGCGGGTTAATAGCGGATTGAAGGTATTGCTATCATAGCTAAGCAAGGTGACCGCCGGCATTTGTGGCACCGAGTTTTTTCTTCTTCTTGATTTTCTAGATTTTTATTTTATGTATTATAGACTTTGAAATTGTAATAAAGACCCTCCTAGATGCTCGTGACTTATGACATCCCGTTCGGGCTGAGTTAGGCTATAATGTTGATAATTAATGTTCTTTAAGTTGCATTTTCCATCTATTTATGTTTAGTAAGTGTTAAAGAAATGAATTGGGTTAGTTGGCTGGCCTTGTCTTCACGAGAGGCTCCATCACGACCGGGTATGGAGATTAGGTCGTGACAACTACTATTTTACTGATGTCCAAGGGGATTTCTAGACTGAGTGAGGCCGAGGGCCATATGTGAGGACATGCTGAGTGATATGAGATACTTTCTATGCCACGAGGTGGCTTGAGTGGTGTGAGGCCGAGTGCCGAGTGATGTTTGCCACGAGGTGCACTTGGGCCGTAAGGGACCCCTCCAGAGTTTGCACACCCACAGTGAGCGCGGGTACCCATATGATTTGAGAGTGAGCCCCAGGGGCTGATACTATGCTGAGTGATTGAGAGTGAGCCCGAGTGGATGATACAGTACTGAGCGAGTTTCACTGTGCCCGAGGGGCGGATTTCTACTTGTTATTGAAATGTCAAATTACCCGTGTTTACCTGGTTATAAGTGATTTCAACAGCTTTCTCCAATATTTTTCTGCCTTAAATGATTTTTACTGCTTTAATATATAATTACATTGTGCCTTTACGTGTTTCATGCTTTCAGTCATTATTTATAATTATTACTCACTGGGTCGGAGTACTAACATTACTCCTTGCACCGTGTGTGCAGATTCAGGCATAGCAGAGTCCGCACCTGAGCACTGATTCCTTCCAGACCAGGCAGTGATTTTGAGTTACGAGGTAGCTGTTGACGTCCGCAGGCCCTTGTCTCCCCTATCCTCTATCATTTATGTTTTCTTCAGACTATTGTATCGAATTCCACACTTTGTAGACTTATAGCAGATTCTGTAGTAGCTCATGACCTGTGACACCCTGGTTTGGGCTGTGTTGGGATGGTTTCCCTTTTGTTATTATCGTTGTTTCCACAATTATGGCTATATTAATCATGTTTTAGACTTGTTTATGTTAATTAATTGTTAAAAGAGGTGTTTTGTTTGTTTTTCTGGCCTTGTCTTCACGAGAGGCGCCATCACAACCGGGTTCGGGAATTGGGTCGTGACAAGTTGGTATCAGAGCCTAGGTTACATAGGTCTCACGAGTCATGAGCAGGTTTAGTAGAGTCTCACAGATCAATACAGAGACGTCTGTATTTATCCTCGAGAGGCTGCAAAAACTTTAGGAAAAACTTCATATTCTTGAAATTCTTGTCGTGCGACTTTGTTGATCTGAGAACTAAACTTATGTATTCTATTCTCTCGCAGATGGCGAGAACTTGTGCTACCGGATGAGGCAGACGACCACCAATACCACCCACTGAGGCCACCAGAGGCTGTGGACGCGGTCAGGGTCGTGGTAAAGGCAGAGCAGCGAGGGCAGAACCTGTTGATGCACCAGCTGACCTAGCTCAGGACCAGGCACCAGCTATGGATTCTCCACGAGCACCATTTCAGGCACTAGCGGTGCCCATCGTGATTTCGAGTCTTTAGGAGGCCCTGGCTTAGATCTTATCGGTTTGCACTGGCCTGGCTAAGGCAGTTTTCGCTACCACAGCAGCAGCTACTTCACAGGTCGGGAGAGGCAATCAGACCCCCACTGCTCACACACCTGAGCAGGTAGTGCAGGGATTACAGACACCGGGAGCACCTCCAGCTTAGCCGGTTACACCAGTTCAGGACTTCATGGTTCTAGCTATGCTAGACGATGAGCAGCGTCATCTTGAGAGGTTTGGTAGGCTCCAGCCTCCTTCATTCAGTGGTGCTGAGGAAGAGTATGCCCAGGGTTTTCTCGACAAGTGTCAGTGGATACTCCATACGGTAAAGATTCTTGAGTCTAGTGGTGTGGCATTTACCACTTTTCAGTTTACTGGGGTTGCCTTCACTTGGTGGGAGGCATATAAGAGGCGTAGGCCGGCAGGTGAAACACCTTTGACTTAGCAGAAGATCTCCACTCTCTTCTTGGAGAAGTATATACCGCAATCCCACAGGGAGGAGCTGCGTAAGCAGTTTGAGTGGCTTCGTCAGGGGGATATAACCGTGTCTCAGTATGAGGTGAGGTTTTCTGAGTTGGCTCATCATGCCGCCCGGATGATCCCGACAGATCGTGATAGGATCAAGAGGTTTGTGGATGGCCTTAACTATCACCACCTTATTCTGATGACTAGAGAGAGAGTCTTGGGTATTTCAATTGAGGAGGGGGTCGATATTGCTCGTGAGATTGAGACGGCTTGCCGTCAGGATAGAGAGAAGAGGGAGGCCAACAGGCCTCGAGGTTATAGCAGCTTCAGTTGTGCTCTATCTAGGGTCCAGTTCCAGTATGGTAGAGGCCATTATTTCAAGCCCGCTTAGTCGGCCCGTCTTGAGTATCGAGGGGCATCTTCAGGTCGTGGTTATCATGGTTCTCAGCAGGTTCAGCCTTCACTCAGCGCCCTTCTAGCTTATAGTTCATCTAGTGCCCCGTCTGTTCAGGGTTCTTCCATGCCGAGTGCATCAGCTAGTCACTTTGGTGCGAGGGGTTGCCTTCATTCCCATTCTCCAGCACCTGGGAGTTGTTTTGAGTGTGGAGAGTTTGGATATATGTGGAGGCAGTGTCCTCGTCGTACTACTAGTTCATCACAGTTGAGGGGCCAGCCCTCATCTTCTGCTCCAGTTACTTCAACACCCGTCCAGCTAGTTAGGGGAGGAGGTCAGGCAGCCAGGGGTCGCCCCAGGGGTCGCCCCAGAGGTGCAGATTGATCAGGCGGTGGACAAGCCTACTTTTATGCTATTCCAGGCAAGATATGCTATTTGTTCCGATGCTGTCATTACAGGTATTATTTTAGTCTGCCATAGAGATGCCTCAGTCTTATTTGATCCCGGTTCCACCTATTCTTATGTATCCTCATAGTTTGCTCATCATTTGGGTACGTCCCGAGGGTGTCTTGCTTTACCTATCTATGTATCTACCCAGGTGGGCGATACTATCATTATAGACCATGTGTACCGGTCATGCGTTGTGACTATTGGGGGTCTGGAGACCCGAGTTGATCTATTGCTATTGAGCATGGTGGACATTGATGTTATTTTGGGCATGGATTGGCTATCTCCGTATCATGCTATTCTGGACTGTCATGCCAAGACAGTCACTTTGGCTATGCTGAGTGTACCGAGGATCGCATGGTGTGGTATGACTCATTACGTTCCTAGTAGAGTGATTTCTTTCTTAAAAGCCCAGCGTATGGTTGGGAAGGGTTGTCTTTCATATATGACATTTGTGAGGGATGTTGGAGCTGAGACTCCTAGCATTGATTCTGTTCCAATTGTGAGGGAGTTTCCTGATATATTTCATGCAGACATGCCGGGCATGCCACCAGACAGGGATATTGATTTTGGTATTGACCTGGTTCCGGGAACTTAGCCCATTTCCATTCCGCCATATCGTATGGCACCAGCAGAGTTGAAGGAGTTGAAGGATCAGTTTCAGGAACCCCTAGATAAGGGGTTCATCCGGCCTAGTGTGTCACCGTGGGGTGCACCAGTTCTGTTTGTGAAGAAGAAGGAAGGCACAATGAGAATGTACATTGATTACAGGCAGTTGAACAAGGTAACAGTGAAGAACAAGTATCCCTTGCCTTATATTGATGATTTATTCGACTAGCTTCAGGGAGCGAGGGTGTTCTCCAAGATTGATCTCCGTCCGGGCTATCACCAGTTGAAGATCAGGGATTCACATATTCCCAAGACTTCTTTCAAGGCTAGATATGGTCATTATGAGTTTCTTGTCATGTCTTTCGGGCTGACCAATGCCCCAACAACATTCATGCATTTGATAAATAGTGTATTTCGGCCTTATCTAGATTCGTTCGTCATCGTATTTATTGATGATATTCTAGTGTACTCGCGTAGTTAGGAGGAGAACGCGGGGCATTTGCGAGTGGTATTGCAGAGATTGAGGGAGGAGAAGCTTTATGCAAAGTTCTCCAAATGTGAGTTTTGGCTCAGTTCAGTGGCTTTCTTGGGACACATGGTGTCCAGCAAGGGTATTCAAGTTGATCCAAAGAAGATAGAGGCGGTTCAGAGTTGGTCGAGACCGTCCTCAGCCACAGAGATTCGTAGCTTCCTTGTTTTGGGGGTTATTATCTCCGGTTTGTTAAGGGTTTTTCATCTATTGCCTCGCCCTTGACCAAGTTGAGTCAGAAGGCTGCTCCATTTGTATGGCCGGACGAGTGCGAGGAGAGCTTTCAGAAGCTCAAGATAGCTTTGACCATGGCTCCAGTGTTGGTTTGCCATCAGCTTCAGGTTCTTATACAGTGTATTGAGATGCTTTGAGAGTTGGGATTGGTTGTGTGTTGATGCAAGAGGGTAGAGTGATTGCTTATGCTTCTCGTCAGTTGAAGCCCCATGAGAAGAACTACCCTGTTCACGATTTGGAGTTGGGTGCCATAGTTCATACATTGAAGATTTGGAGGCACTACTTGTATGGCGTATCGTGTGAGGTATTCACTGATCATCGCAGTCTTCAACATTTGTTCAAGAAAAAGGATCTTGATTTGAGGCAGCGGAGGTGGCTAGAGTTGCTAAAGGATTATGATATTACTATGTTGTATCATCCGGGAAAGGACAATGTAGTGGCTGATGCTTTGAGCCGAAAGGCAGTGAGTATGGGGAGTTTGGCGTATATTCTAGTAGGGGAGAAGCCCTTTGTAGTTGATGTTCAGGCCCTGGACAATCGATTTGTGAGATTAGATATTTCGGAGCCTAGTTGAGTGTTGGCTTGTGTGGTTTCTCGGTTTTCCCTATATGATCGCATCAGAGAGCGCCAGTATGATGATCCACATTTAGTTGTCCTTAAGGACAGAGTTCAGCATGATGATGCCAGAGATGTGACCATAGGGGATGATGGGGTATTGAGGATGCAGGCCAGATTTGTGTGCCCAGTATGGATGGTCTTAGAGAGTTGATTCTGGAGGAGGCCCATAGCTCGCGGTACTCTATTCATCCGGGTTCCGCGAAGATGTATCAGGTCTTGAGGTAGCACTATTGGTGGAGAAGAATAAAGAAGGATTTTGGTGGAGAAGAATGAAGAAGGATATTGTGGGGTATGTAGCCCGGTGTCTCAATTGTTAGCAGGAGAAATATGAGCATCAAATACCGAGTGGCTTGCTTCAATAAATGGTTATTGCCGAGTGGAACTGGGAGAGATTCACTATGGATTTTGTGAGTGGTCTTCCTCGAACTTTGAAGAAGTTTGATGCTATTTGGGTAATTGTGGATCAACTGACCAATTCCGCACAATTCATTCCGGTGTGTACTACCTATTCTTTGAAGCGGCTGGTAGGGATCTTTATCTATGAGATTGTTCGATTGTATGGTGTGCCAGTGTCTATTATTTCAGATAGAGGTACTTAGTTTAATTCTCAGTTTTGGAGGACTTTTCAGCGAGAGTTGGGTACTCAGGTGGAGTTGAGCACATCGTTTCATCCTCAGACGGACGGGCAGTCCGAGCGTACCATTTAGATATTAGAGGACATGTTGCGTACATGTGTTATTTATTTAAGAGGTTCTTGGAATGAGTTTTTGCCGCTTGTAGAGTTTTCCTATAGCAACAACTATCTGTCAAGTTTTAAGATGGCCCCATATGAGGCGTTGTACGGGAGATGGTGTAGGTCTCTAGTTGGTTGGTTTGATCCCGACGAGGCAAGGCTATTGGGGAAGATTTGGCTCAGGATGCCTTAGAGAAGGTGAAGTTGATTCAGGGGAGATTTCGTACAACACAATCGCGTTAGAAGAGTTATGCAGACCGTAAGGTTCGAGATGTATCTTACATGGTTGGCGAGAAGGTCTTGCTAAAGCTTTTGCCCATGAAGGGTGTTATGAGATTCAGAAAGAAAGGGAAGTTGACTCTGCGGTTCATTGGGCCTTTTGAGGTGCTTCGGAGGATTGGGAAGGTGGCTTTTATGCTTGCCTTGCCACCCAGCTTGTCGAGCGTGCACACAGTATTTCATGTTTCTATGCTCTAGAAGTATGTTGGGGACCCGTCCCATGTTTTGGATTTCAGCACGGTTCAGTGGGATGATGATTTGACCTATCATATGGAGCCAGTGGCTTTTTGGGGTCATCAGGTTCGGAAATTAAGATCAAAGGATATAGCTTCGATGAAGGTGCAGTGCAGAGGTCGGCCCGTGGAGGAGGCTACCTGGGAGACCAAGCTGGAGATGTGGTGCCGATATCCTCACCTCTTTAAGGCTTCAGGTATGTTTCTTGACTCGCTCGAGGACGAGCGTTTATTTTAGTTGGGGAGGGTATGACGACCCGACACGTTGTCTCATGAGTTATTGCTCTGTTTCCCCCATTTTCAGCTTCTTTATGTTTCATTATCCGTATCTTATGTGATCGATTTGGGTTGGAGAGGTTTTGGTAGGAAATGAGACACTTAGTCTCTTTAAGGAAGGCTTAGTTTGGAAAAGTGAACCGGATGTTGCCTTATGAGTTAGAGGGATTGGATGTGATTTCCGGTGGTTTGGTTAGCTTCAGGTGATGATTTGTGACTTAGAAGTGTGATCGGAAGGGGTTTTGGAGATCCGGTGTAGAATTAGACTTGAATTGGCGAAGTTAGTATTTTGGCGATTTCCGGTTGATAGGTGAGATTTTGATCCGAGGGTCGGAATGGAATTCCGAGAGTTGCAGTAGCTTTGATAGGTGATATGGGATGTGTGTGCAAAATTTCAGGTTATTCGGAGGTGATTTGGTTGGGTTTTTGATCGAATACGTGTTTCAAAAGTTTTAGAAGAACTTAGGCTTGAATTCGATGCAATTTGATGGTTTTGGTGTTGTTTGAGGTGTTTTGATGATTGGAACAAGTTTGGGTGATGTTTTAGGATGTGTTGGTGCTTTTGGTTGAGGTCCCGGTGACTTCGAGGTGATTTCGGATGGCTAATGGGAAGTTTTGGACTTGTGAAATTCTGAAATTGCTGCTGTTTCTGGTATTTCTGCACCTGCGGATTGGGGACCACAGGTGCGGTGTCGCACATGCGAAGGGAGAACCGCAGATTCGGTTTTAGGAGAGAAAAGGTAGAACCGCAGATGCGGTAGGTGGCTGCACCTGCAGAGCCGCAGATACATCTAGGACACCACATAAGCAGTTTGGGGCCTTAAGTGAATTTTCGGAGAAGCGGAAGGGTGAACCACAGAAGCGGTACCGCAGAAGTGGATTTTGGACCGCAAATGCGGAAAGGACTGGGCAGACCTTATTTGATATTTCATTTCGTAACCTTGGGTTATTTCATGATTTTTGCCTTCGACCTTGGAGCTTTTGGGGCGATTCTGAAGAGGGAAATCAAGGGACTTCATGTAGGTAAGGATTGTTGGACCAAAAACACAATCCTAAGGTGTTATTACATGAATTAAGATTGGAAATTTAAGAAATCAAGGACTAAAAATGGAGGTTAGTGCTTGAACTTAAGAGAGCTACGATTGGGGGTTTGAGGGGACAATTGAACTCCGATTCTTGTCATTTTGATATGAATGAACTCGTGGCGAGATGAGCAATCTAATGATGTGAAAAGTTCTGAGTTTCGAGAAGTGGGCCCAGGGCTAGGGTTTTGCCAATTTCAGGAATTTTCATATTTTTCGATTGTTTTCAATTGGGTATTTTTCCCTTAGCCAATTGTGACGTATTCGTTATGGGTTTGATAAGATTCGACGCGCGAAGAGGCCGATTTGAGAGGCAACAGCATAGCGAGCTAGAGTTTTGGCCGGCTTGATGTGAGTAATGATTGTAAATGATGTCCTGAGGGTTTGAAACCCCTGATTGCACAATGTAGTGCTATATTGAGGTGAGACACGCGCTTAATGACAAGAGCGGGGTCGTTTACTATTGGGGATTGTGACTTGGTCCATCCCGCGTGTATTTGACTGAGACTTAATTGTTATCACATGACTTGGGCTCATTGCCATATTTGGGCTTCATGCTGACTATTTGAATTCTTCGTGGACTTTTATCGCTGTTTCCTCCCTATTCTGACATACTAACTTGAACTCAGTCCTATTGATTTACACTGTTTTACAAACTCAGCCACTTTTACTTGAATTTGAGACTTAAATGATATTTAAAATGTTGGTTGGGCTGAGCACTACTATTTTACTGATGCCCAAGGGGCTTGTGATGATTTCTGGACTGAGTGAGGCCGAGGGCCATATATGAGGACATGCTGAGTGATATGAGATACTTTCTATGCTACGAGGTGGCTTGAGTGATGTGAGGCCGAGTGTCGAGTGTCGAGTTCCGAGTGCCGAGTGATGTTGCCACGAGGTTTCTTGATATATCGCTTGGGCCGTAAGGGGCCCCTCCGGAGTCTGCACACCCATAGTGAGCATGGGTACCCATATGATTTGAGAGTGAGCCTGAGGGGCTGATACTATGATGAGTGACTGAGAGTGAGCCTGAAGGGCTGATACTATGCTAAGTGATTGAGAGTGAGCCCGGGGGGCTAATACTGTACTGAGCGAGTTTCACTGTGCCCGAGGAGCGGATTTATACCTGTTATTGAAATGTCAAATTATCCGTTTTTACTTGGTTATATGTGATTTCAACTGCTTTCTCTAATATTTTTGATACATTAATATAGAATTACTTTGTTCCTTTACGTGTTTCATGCTTTCATTCATTATTTATAATTATTACTCACTGGGTCGGAGTACTCACATTACTCCCTGCACCGTGTGTGCAGATTCAGGCATAGCAGAGTCCGCACCTGAGCACTGATTCCTTCCAAATCAGGAAGTGATTTTGAGTTACGAGGTAGTTGTTGACGTCCGCAGCCCCTTGTCTCCCCTATCCTCTATCATTTATGTTTTCTTCAGACTATTGTATCGAATTCCACACTTTGTAGACTTATAGCAGATTTTGTAGTAGCTCATGACTTGTGACACCCTGGTTTGGATTGTGTTGGGATGGTTTCCCTTTTGTTATTATCGTTGTTTCCACAATTATGGCTATATTAATCTTGTTTAGGACTTGTTTATGTTAATTAATTGTTAAAAGAGGTGTTTCGTTTGTTTTGGCTAGCCTTGTCTTCACGAGAGGCGCCATCACGATCGGGTTCGGGAATTGGGTCGTGACACCAAGTCTCCAATTTCAAACCGTAAACCCCCAAGTTTAACCCTTATTTCCCCTATATTCCTTGCCCAAATTAGTAGAAAATACAATAATAACAAGTTTGGGTATCGAAAATCTTACCTCCTCGAAGCTCTCTTGATTATCGATATGCTCAAATTATACTTTAATTAAATAGTGTAAGGCAATCAGTGTCAAATAAAATAACCCAACAAGGTTCGTGTCGAATCCCACAGGGAATAGGTGTGAAAAGGTTACTCAAATAGTGTTTTAGTGACTAAAGTCGTTATTCTATTCGGTTAATGGTAACAAGAGTATGAAATGATTTTAGTTTGAACAAATAGCTAATTGTAATGTTGAGAATGTAAATAATTTGATTAAAGAAACCAAGGTTGTGTCCCCTTCAATGAAGTGTAATGTTATCTGTGTTAATATGATATATTTCTAATCAGAGGTTCTTCTAATATGCAAATGATTTCTAAATGACTACCCAAAATTTTCCAATAGGTGGGTAGTATTTCCTCTTTATGATTTTTCCAAATACAAAAGAGCTGCAATTAAGAACAATCAATATATGCCAAATAAATCCCACCTATTCCTAAGCGATTCTATTAAACAAGGTTTAAAGCCTTGAGTCTTTGATATTTACTTCTACCAAATTCTAACCCACTTTCCCAAGCAAAGTAAGAATTTAATGGCACTTGTTAATGTTTGCAACCACCAACAACAAACGAAATATGAGAAGTAAATAAATATCAACCAATCATAATACATATATTCAATGTTAAACACCCTTTAACATAATACCCATTTAGGGTCCACTACCTTAGTATTTAAAGTTAGCTACATATACTATAATACAAAATGATGAGAATATTTAATGCCATAAAGCTTACAAAGTGCAAGATGCTTCCTTCAAAAGATTCCAAAAGAGAGGAATAACAAAGCCTTGTATTGTAGCTCCAAAATCAGACAAGATGCCCCCACAAAACCCCAATAAATCTATTTATAGTGGTCAAAACTCGGGATAAAAATCGAACAAAAATACCCTTTTCCGGTTAAATATGTGACCGCATATCTGTCGCATAACAGACATGCGGTCCGGATTTTTGACATAGCCATCGCATCTTTAAACCCTAGTTTCCAGGCCTTCATCATATTCACGTTTTGCGGTCCGCATTGCAGATATGCGATCACATTTCTGTTGCGACCAAAACACTCACGCAAGTGTACGCGATTGACAAGTAATATAGTAGTAAGCAAAGTATCGTTCCCACGAGGTATTGTGAACAACTTATCGACTGATGCAAACTCAAATAATTATCAATTCTAGATAATTTATCTCAAAATATATAAATAACCAATTTACTATTTATCTAGTAATTAAACAATAATACAAAACAAAATTACTATGGCACTTATGCAATTTTCTTTTAACAATTTATATAAAAGATATTCCAGGGTCATGGTCTTACTAGAGATCATGTCAAGTTCTTAGCTTAAGATTGATTTATTGAATTATCTGGGTTATTGATTATAGGGTTAATAATACCCATAAGAATCTGTCGAATTCTTATGCGCCTATGCAAGTTAAATTATTACCTATATGTTTATGGCATTAATATTAACGAGAATGCATTTTCAATTCATATTTTTCAACCAAACAAGGTAATTAAGTATATGTCTATCTTAATCGCAAATCTCTCACCCAATGCCCATGATCCAGATCTTGTTCTATTTGATTCTATTTGCAAACAAGAATTTCCTTTTTCAAGTTTAACTCAAGATTCATAAGTATTATTTCACTATTAGCTATGCAGTAAAATAATTAATAGCAGAATCAAATAAACAATCCTTAATGATAAATTCAAGATCTTCAATCTAAGATTCAAATAACATAATCATCTAACACCCATGTCCCCAAAATATTTGGGTTTTTAGCCACTCATAATTATACAAACAACAATAATATAATTCTTAAACATAAAATAAATAGATACTAGAAGAAGGTTTAGAAAAACTCTTTTAATCCTTGCTCCAAAGTGTTGTCTCCTCTTGATTTTTGATGTTTCAAGATCGATCTCCTCCTCTTTTTCTCTCTCAAAAACAGGTCTGCCCCCCTTCAATAATGGCTTCTTTACCCTTTTTAATTGTGTAGGAAGGGATTTTGACAATTATGCCCTTTTTAGACCGAAATATAGTAGTTCTGCAATTTTTAAACATTCGCGGTGCCCTGTGCGATGCGTACATGGATTGGATAGAGGCAGAATACATTTTAATGGAGCAAAGCAAGGTTGCGCGAAAATTTGCACTGCCGCAGCACACCCCCCGGTGTGCCAATACAATTTTTTGCGCTGCTTCATTTTTTCATTTGTTTTGCTATCCCGGCTTGCGTTGCTACCCCCAAACACGATTTCGCCTTGATTTATTTAGCTTTTACTCAGACTTCAAAGACCAAAATTAATCAAATTCATCCCAAAGTTAATTCTTAAGTCGGATTAGCTTCTTGCAAGGCATAAAGCATGAATTTAGTACAATTCATTATTATTTAAGCTCAAACCTTTGTAAAATGCAATAATTAAAGTGTTGTTACAACAACTAAAACATGAGTTTTTAGCCTATGATCAATTTCACGTCGTATTTTCCACCTTCGGCAAGCTTCATGACGAGTTTGCGGTCCATTATGTGGCTCGCGGACAGTTATGCAATCGTACACTGGACAACATTTCTTGCACTGGACTTTGCCCAACAATTTGTTGTGGATTGCGATTCCCTTGACCATTTTGCGGCCTGCATGTTAGATTTGCGGTCCGTATTTCCACATTTACGATGCATTTTGCTCTTTTCTTGTCTTTTTGTTGCTTTTTATTCCATTTCCATGCTCTTAAGTCCTTAAACCTCACACACTGAAAAAACACTAAAATTACATAAGTATAAAAGATAATTGCATCTAAAACAAGCTAAACTCTAAGCAATTTGTATTAAATGTGCCGAACTTCTCCGGCACATCAACACCCCCAACTTAAACTCTTGTCCTCAAGCAACTAAAATGATACAATCCTATTCTAGACTCCATCTAAAAGATATGAAACAGTAGTGATCGTGGACGGTGTTCGTTGTCAGTACTACAAGCATGCATTTTCGATTGTTTACCCTTCTTGAACCATCAATATTTACAAAGAAACTAATTAACTTGTGAAACTTTGAGCCTCGACCAATTTGTCAAAATGTTACCCTCAGCTGAGTGCACTTGCATTTGACTCAAAAACTCAACTTCTGACCAACCTCACAATTTGTGTGCCCTAACTAGAAAGAAAGTCCCAAACTTACAGTATTTATAATGACAACAAAAAGGGACGAATTAACAAATACACTCACTCTCAAAAAGAGTTTCAAGTGTAACAACATACCATACCATAGGCTTGCCTTTATTTTAATTCATCGGTTTATTCTAAGAACGCTTGGTTGGAGATCCCATAAGGACTTTTTAAGATTGTAATGTAGGTTTAGGGAAGGGTCGGATAGCATTAGGATACAAGTGACTACACCCTCCTTGAACACAACCTTGCCAATTTTTGGTTTGACACCACACCCCCAACTTAGTCTTTTAGCCTCATTCTCAATACTCAAAGAAGGACAAGTTCAAAAAAGGGAATTATTTTACAAAAAGGGAAAGGTTTATAATGAGGTAGCCAAAGAAAAGGTTAAAGGCTCAAGTGGGGTGACTAGTGATACTATATGCACAATGGGTGGCTTGAAAGGCTAACTGGTTTTCCAAAAATCACAAAGACAGCCGAAGGTCATTTCTCCAACCAAATGTAATTATTATAAGCAACGAAAAACCAACCGGGCAAGTTCTAGATGGCAGAAGTAAACAAAGAATTATTTACACAAAGACTCACACACATGGCACACAACCGTTTGCCTCACATAGTTTTAAGCCCTCGAGTGAATAATTGGCAACTCAAAGCTTTCATCATATTTGCAAGTATAACTCTAGGTAGACGTGGAGTCAAAGAGCGAGCCTCAAGTTCACACAATTGATCTATTTTTTTATATTAATGGAAGGGTATAGGATATATATAGGAACACACGCTTGAAACTAATTAATTACACCAAACCGGTCAAAATGTTTCATTCTACTGCCTTGGTTCTACTATTACACCCTAGGAAAATAACCCGGCGAAGAAAAACCAAGGGGAATTCATTGCTAATTACTAAAGATGGACATGCAACTATCTAATTATATATATATATATATATATATATATATATATATATACACACAAAGATAGCTTATGTACTAAACCCACAAAATGCCAATATATACATAATCACAAAACACAAATAAATATAGAAGTCTGCTTATATAGCACAAAAACATAAACATGTACAACAGTTGCCAATTTCACAAAAATATATACAAGACTACCACCCCCAACTAAAAAGCATGCATTTTCACCAAAGCATGAGAATGTAAAACAAAGTTTAGGGGCTCCCTGAGGCACACTAAGCGCTATGGGAGTTGGAAGCCAGCTGAGTGATGGTGGGGTCACCTTCTACTGTTGAAGCTGGGACCGATGAGATCTCGGCCTGAGGAGTCACTCCCCTGATGGAGGAGGGATCTATGGCTGACCCAATAGTGGAACTGGGGCTTGTGAGCTGCTAGCCTCGCCTGCTGATTGCTGAGTGGTCGATGGATCTGCAGGGGCGACCATGTCTACCAGCGAATTTGCTATCGCCACCTGAATTGCTGCTTGTTTTCATCGTCAACTGTAGTGGTAGAAATATGCTTTCCCTTCTCCTGAGGGCCATCATCCTCCATGGACCATGAATCCTCCCCATCCTCTCCCTCGTCTGCCTCGTCACCCTCGAACGCTGTAGAGTGCCCGGAATTCTCCTCAGAGGGAATATCAATATGTGTAGGGGGAGGTGGAGACTGAGAAGCCCCGGCAGGCAGAGGTGCAATATCTGTCATCAGTGTAGAGAAGTCAAGATCCAAGTCTGGTACTATTGTGTCTGCTTCACGCTCACCTTCCTTGGGCAGGAAAGATGATAGATCGAACTCCAGAGACTGCATCTTGTGGAGTTCAGTATTCATAGTGGCAACTTCCTCCTAGAGCTTTGGAAAGTCACTAACCTCACCCTGCACTTTCCTCTCAACCCGCACCTCAAGCTGTGTCAAGCGATCCCCATAAGATGTCTGATGCTGCTGGAGAACCATCATTAAAGACTAGATAGGAGTCAGGGCTTGCTTGATAAGGGTAGGGAGATTCTTCAGAAGCTGGTCTACCTTAGCATTGGCATGTTGCGCTAAGAGACCTAGCCTCGAGAACATTGGCAGTGTAGTAGAAGGCTGAGCAATGGTGGACTGAGAAGTGGGCTGTAAACTGGAAGCGGATGCAACTATAGCTTGAGGAGACACCGGTGTCTGGGAATTTGAGGGCACTACATCAGTAGGAACCTGAGTCTGAACCTCTGGGGGAGAAACATAGCTGTATCATTGATGCGCGTGATATCAATATCCTTCAGCGCCTTCCTTGTATTGTCATTGTGTGGCAAGGTAGGGACTTTCACAGCATTATAGAGGGCTGTGATCAAGTAGGGGAATGGAAGTGACGTTGTTGTCTATTTTGCCCGTATCCCTATCTCTAAGAATATAAAATCACCCACATCCATCTTGATTTATGCCATAATGCACGCAATGATAATAGCTTTCTCAATGCTTATGTCAGTTTTGTTTCTGGATGGTATCAATCGAGAGATGACAAAGCTAAGCAAAAATTTGCATTCTCATGTGAGATCCTCCTTGAATATTTTATGCAATAGGTTGATCCAAACAGGGGTCCCCTTGGCTATCACAGAAGCTATACAGCTACGCTCATTATCCCAATTTGCCCATTTGGCGACATACTCAGCTGCACTCGAGCTCCAGTCAGGGAAGTAAAACTCATTAATAGTCTCACTACTGCAGAACACGCTCTTCTCCCGAAATAATATAGTGTCAGAGAAAACCCTGTTACGCTTGTGGTGAGCAATCTTGGAGGCTCCCTATGAGGCATAAAACTCACAGACAAGAGTTTCATTATAGTCATCAGGCAGCTCAGTGAAACAATCCCATTTTCTTGCTTTGATATTCTCCCTGATGTGGGGGTAGTGCTCTTGTAGCCCATTCAGACTAAATTGCTTTTTGGCCAGGATTTTGCATTTGTCAACCCTTCTCTATATATCTCCCTGGACCCTTCGACCCCAAACATGATCTAGAAGTTATCTCATCTTTTCCTTCTTAGCTCAGCTTGGAGGTCAATATAGGGCAAGGTATCCTCCTCTCAGACTGGAGTCAAGTGTGAAAGTTGGGTCCGGTCGTGAATGTTTTGCTTGTTGAGTTTGGCGACTGGCGGAGGCCCTTTTTTGGAGAGAGGCTGTATATTTCCTGGGACCCATATTTACACAGAAGTGAAATGTGAGCAACATGGTAGGCAACACTAAAAAGAAAACAGAAAAACTAAAGAAAATTTTAAGTATGCGACAGGTTATGCAGTCGCATAACCGCTATGCTGACCGCAAACTTGTTGCAAACTCGTAGACTATTCAAATGATCTAACCATGCGATGGGTTATGCGATCCATAACCACTATGCGGTTCGCACAACCATCACATACTTGATTTCTCATAAATAGAATCACCAAAATACGATCGTATAATCCACTGTAAAGTTAGATATGCGATCGCAAAGTGGACGCAAACAACATGTTATAAAATCAAGTAAACTGACTGGGTATGCAGTGACTTTGCGGTTTGCATATCAATTTTTTGATCACAAAGTCGCCGCATTGTGTCATCTTATTCAGCCAATGAGGGTTCACTTTTATGGCAGAAATGCGGACTGCAATTTGATTATGCAATTTGCAAAAACCCATCGTTCTTAACCTTAATGTTCAACCCTTAACAATGGCGGACCTAGTTTTTGCTACCCATTACCCAAAACATACTATTTAACCAAAAACCCCCATCATATTACGAACAGGGATCCAAAAGAAAACAGGAAATATAAACAAAAACAAGATTGAAATTAAAGCTTGCAAGGATGAAATCGGGAGAAGGACAGCGTACCAGTGACGAATTAATGAGCACACGTAAGATATGGTTTCACAGATGTTGCCTTATGTTATTGTTCATGATCCGTTTTGCCTTTTATCATTTTCCCCCTTTCTATTTTTTTTTGTTTTGGTTCTAATAAATAAATAAAAAATTCTTTTGTTTTGAACGTGTGAAAACTGAAGGGATGCGAGGGACTTATCTGGTAGAATTGTGATGGGTAAGTCACTGCATAACACGTTATGTGACCGCATAAGTGTTATGCGGTGGATTCAATTTGAATTGCCTGAGGGTGAAGATGCGGTGCACTATGTGATCACATACTAGGAATGCGATCCGCAAAGTGCACATCCTTGCCGCATTCTTGTCACCAATTTTTGCCAAACACACTCCCATGGTTTTCTACCACACTGCGGTTCGCATAGTTAAAATGTGACCGCATTTGTGTAGCAAACTTCCCGAGGTGATTTTTCTTCTCTTTCACATGAAATCTTACCTAGTGTTATGATCTTTTGAATCCCCTGCACTCTAACACATACTTTTAACTGCTCAAGTAAATCTATCTAACAAAAAATTAAAAATTTAAAGGACAAAATGGGTGTTACCACACATGCGTTGTCTCCTATGAAGCGCTTGATTTAACGTCGTGGCACGATGAAGTTGGCATTCGTTTGGATTATCACATTGGTCGGACACGGCCCATCTTTGAGAGCCACTGCTCCATCAAATATTTTTCTCCATCTGAGCCCAAGTAGTGCTTGATTCACTGACCGTTCACTTTGAAGTTCCGGAGCCCATCCTCTGATTCTAGTTCTACAACTCCAAAAAGAGAGACATTGACCACCTTGAACGGACCGGACCATTTCGATTTGAGCTTGCCCGAAAATAATTTGAGCCTTGAGTTAAAGAGAAAAACCAAGTCACCCGACATGAACTCCCTCTTCAAGATCTTTTTGTTGTGGACGAACTTTATCATTTCTTTATACAAAGCTGCACTTTCATATGCATGGAGACGGAATTCCTCCATTTCATTGAGTTGTGTTAACCTCAATTTTGCAGCTTCAACCCAGTCCAAGTTCAACCTCTTCAGAGCCCACATGGCTTTGCATTCCAGTTCTACGGGTGGATGACAAGCTTTGACGAAGACTAACTGATAAGGAGAAGTGCCAATAAGAGTTTTGTACACCGTGCGGTACGCCTACAATACGTCATCTAGCTTCCTTGACCAATCGGTCCTGTTTGCATTAACAGTCTTTGCTAGAATGCTCTTTATCTCCTGGTTAGAAACTTCAACTTGGCCACTTGACTGGGGATGGTAAGGTGTGGCCACCTTATGCTTGACGCCATATTTCTCTAGTAGCCTCGTGAAAGCCTTGTTACAGAAATGAGACCCACCATCACTGAGAATGGCTCTATGAGTGCTGAGCCGAGTGAATATGTTTTTCTTTAAGAATGCGGTCACACTTCTTGCCTCGTTGTTTGGTAAGGAAATTACTTCAACCTATTTGGCCACATAGTCCACAGCCACCAAGATATATTTCATCCCATAAGAGCTTACAAAGGGACCCATAAAATCAATTCCCCACACGTCAAAGATTTCTATCTCCATCACAGAGTGCATTGGCATTTCATGCCTCTTGGAGATTGATCCTTGCCTTTGGCATTGGTCACAAGCCTTGACCATTTGATTAGCATCATGATAGATCAACGGCCAATAATAACCACATTCAAGCACCTTAGCCGCCATTCGATTTCCACCGGTGAGTCGTGACATGCCTTTAGAATTGGCATAATATCTTCTGCTAGAAAACACCTTCTGATGATGTTGTCGGCATAAACCCGAAACAAGAATGGTTCCTCCCAATAGTATTGCCGACAATCTCTCAAAAATTCTTCTTTTGATAGTATTCCAATCCATCTGGAATAATGTCACTCACCAAGTAGTTAGCAATATTGTCATACCAAGGAGCAAAAGTGCTAGATATTGACAATATGTGCTCATCCGGGAATGCATCGTTGATTTCAAGATCTCCCTTTGGCCTCCCTGCCTCTTCAAGCCTTGATAAATGATCTGCTACTTGATTTTGAGTTCCCGTGCGATCCTTGACTTTGAAGTCAAATTCTTGCTGCAACAAGACCCACCGAATTAACCTAGGCTTTGTATCCTTCTTTGCCATGAGATAGCGAAGAGCAACATGATCTGTGTACACTATCACCTTGGATCCCAACAGATAAGCCCCGAACTTCTCAAAGGAATGGAAAATGGCAAGAAGTTCTTGCTCAGCCACCATGTAATTCATTTGCGCTCCATTGAGTATCTTGATTGCATAATAGACCGAGTGGAGAACCTTGTTTTGGCATTGTCCAGGCATTGCCCCAATAGTTACACTACTAGCGTCACACATGAGCTCAAAAGGAAGAGACCAATCGGGTGTGACAATAATAGGTGTCGTGGTGAGCTTTTGCTTCAATTCCTCAAAGGATTTGAGGTACTTCCCATCAAACACAAATTTTGCATATTTCTCAAGGAGTTTGCATATAGGATTTGCAATCTTGGAGAAATCCTTGATGAAACGCCTATAGAACCCGACATGCCCCAAGAAACTTCAGACACCTTTAACGGAAGTAGGTGGAGGAAGCTTGGAAATGATCTCGATCATTGCCCGGTCAACCTCTATGCCATGTTTTGAAATTTTATGCCCCAATACAATGACTTCATTCACCATGAAGTGGAATTTCTCCCAGTTAAGCACAAGGTTGGTCTCCTCATATCTCTTAAGCACTTGTCTAAGATTGTTGAGGCAATGCTCAAAAGAGTCACCTACCACTGAAAAGTCGTCCTTGAAAACCTCTAGAAAATCCTCAACCATGTCGGAGAATATGGACATCATGCATCTTTTAAAAGTAACCGGAGTGTTGCACAAACCAAATGGCATCCGGCTAAAGACAAAAGTTCCATAAGGGCAAGTGAATGTTGTCTTCTCTTGGTCCTCCAATGCGATGTTGATTTGGTTGTATTCGGAATATCCATCAAGAAAGCAATAGACTGAACTTCCCGCTAGCCGATCAAGCATTTGATCAATAAAAGGCATAGGGAAATGGTCTTTGCATGTGGCACTGTTGAGCTTCCGATAATCCATACACACCCTCCATCCGGTCACCGTTCTTGTTGGGATGAGCTCATTTTTATCATCTTCAATCACGGTCATGCCTCCCTTTTTCGGCACACATTGCACCGGGCTCACCCAAGAACTATCGGCAATGGGGTAGACTACCCTGACATCCAACCACTTGATGATTTCTTTCTTTAGCACCTCTTGCATAGACGGGTTCAACCGTCGTTGATGTTCCGCACTTGGTTTCATATCACTCTCCAATTGGATCTTGTGTTCGCAAATTTTGGGGGGAATCCCTCGGATGTTCGCAATTGTCCATCCACTAGCTTGCCTATGCTCCTTCAAGACTTCCAACAATTGTTAAACCTGAACATCATTCAACAAAGAAGAAACTATTACCGGTAAAGTATCATTTGAGCCAAGAAATTTATACCTCAAGTGTGGTGACAGAGGTTTGAGCTCTAATTGCGATGGCTCAATTATAGAAGGCTTTGTGGGAGTAGTGGTTCTATTCTCCAAGTCAAGAGAGTTTTATCGGAGCATAAGTGTAGGACCCAATCCCCTCCAATGCATTTACCTATTCCATATATCCTTCCATATATTCACCATAAAAGTTCACCAAAATAGCAGCCAACGCCTCACCAAGTATTGTTCTTCCATCTTCATTTAAACCGCATCTTCCACTTTACCAACAACGTCAATCACCGAGATGCTCTCATATTCATGTGGTAGTTTCATACCCTTGCTTGCTTGGAATGTTACCTCTTCATCATTCACATGAAATTTGATCTCATTCCATTCCGAATCCATTAGTGCTCTTCATGTGGCTAGGAATGGTCTCCCCAAAATGATAGGGATCTCTTTGTCAACCACACAATCAAGGATTATGAAGTCGGTGGGTAAATGAAACTGTCCCACTTTAACAAGCACATCATCAACAATTCCCACCGGTCTCTTTATGGAACGATCGACCATTTGCAATCTCATACTTGTGGGCCTTGGCATACCTAACCCTGCTTGTTTGTAAATGGCAAGAGGCATCAAGTTGATGCTAGCCCCATTATCAAAAAGGTCTCTTGAAAAATCATGTGCCCTAATAGTACAAGGAATGGTGAAAGCTCCTGGGCCTTCTTTTTTTTTTGATCAGAGGATGTTGCAATGATGGAACTAACCCGGTGAGTCACATTCTCCACTTCATTTTTGGAGGTTCTCTTCTTGGTAATCGAGTCTTTCAAATACTTGGCAAAACCTGACATCTCTTGAAATGCTACCACAAATGGAATATTCACCGATAATTGCTTGAGAATGTCATAGAACCTTTCGAGTTTGCTATCATCAACCTTTCTCGAAAGTCTTTGAGGGAATGGAGGATGAGGTCTAGGAATAGGTGGTAGAGTTTTTGGTTTCTCTTTTACCTTTTCCTTTACCTCTTCCCGGTTTTCTTATTGCACTTTCAACTCTTCCAGAACCTTTTCAACTTCAACAACACTTGGCTCTTCAACCTCAACTTCATGTTCAGACTCTTAAACTTCAACCACAAGTTCACTCCCTCCTTGTAGCATGTCACGACCCGAGTTCGCCCTCTGTGAACATGTCATGATGGAACCTAGTCCCTACGACTAGGTAAGCCTAACAATGCGGAAAGACTACATAACTTGCGGAATAATTAATATAAACTGAAGAACTAAAACAAAAAATATATGTAAATGCCACTCGACATATACAACTCAATAATGCGGAAGTCTACAATATCACCCCCAAACCCGAAATCTCAAGGGAACAGAAGCTAGAAGAAGTACTAAAAAATGCTCTAATCTCCAGAATTCTCTACAACAAGAGTACGATAGAAGGCTAAATACTACAGATAGAGTAAAGAAGGAGACTCTTCGGTCTGCGGACGCTGCATATGTACCTCGAAGTCTCCGTATCTCTTCCTGCCTCAAGGATAGTGCGCCTGAGTGGAGGTACCTGGATCTGCACATGAAAAACATGTGCAAAAGAGGCATGAGTACACCACAGTGGTACTCAGTAAGTGCCAAGCCTAACCTCGTCGGGTAGTGACGAGGAAGGTCAGGGCCCTACAGAGATTTACAATATAATAGGAATTAACAGTATGAAAACAGGCAGCAATAGTGAGTACAACAGTGACATAAGATAGGTTAAACAAGGCACTAACAAATACACAAAGAACAGAGTAAACACAGAATATGTATAACTCAATAACAATAGAAATAATGAGGATCTCCCAGGATACCGTCCTGTAGTCCTTTCCTCATTTGCCTAGTGGATCTGCCGGGATACCGTCCCGTAGTCCTTTTCTCAAGTGTCCAGTGGATCTTCCGGGATACCGTCCCATAGTCCATCATATGTGTATATCCGAAGGATCTCCTGGGATACCATCCCGTAGTCCATCTATCAATGTACAGGGGGATCTATCAGGAATCGAACCTGCAGTCCCAAAGTAAATATGTAGGGGGATCTATTGAAAATCTAACCCGCAGTTCCAAAGTTAATATGCAGGGGATCTATCGGGAATCTAACCCGCAGTCCCAAAGTAAATGGGCAGGGGGATCTATCAGGAAGCTAACCCGCAGTCCCAAAGTAAATTTGTAGGGGGATCTACCGGGAATTTAACCCGTGGTCCGAAAGTAAACAAACAATGGGGGGAGCTACTGGAATCCCACATCCGTAGTTCCAATGTAATTGCGCAACCACAACCACAAGATATTCAGAAATAAAGTAAAAAAAACAAAAGCAACAGGTAGTACTATCCTAACATGCTTCACGTAGTACAGTCAATGCATCATGTTTAAGTTTATCCACGATATGTGCCCATATTGCTCACTTGCAGGTACACTGGCTAGCAACGGCCGTCTCAGCAGGAGCGATCCCACTCCGGTACCCGCATCCTATCAGACTTCAAATACCTCTTGCTATCTAAACATCGTGCCCGTCTCTTTCAGATCCCCATCGGCACATTCCGTCAATGGTTCCTGGACTACATATGGCCTGATTCCTATAAAACCAAGGATATGTAGGCAACTTAGAAACCAGAGATCGGTCAAATCCTTCTCAAATTGCCACTTCCGGTCAAAATTGGCCAGCATATCTTTACCCGACAACTCTTTCGTCCTTCCCGGGTAAAGAGGGGCAGCTGTTGATACCCAATTTTTCCTTAGGTAATTTTATACCCAAAATACTTCTAAAATAGCATATATGTGCATATATAAGCACACCCGAGAGTTTTGGCATTTTTAATGATTTTTAAACCAATTTAGTGCCTATTTTAATACAACAAAATCCAATAATTATTCCCAAAATTATCACTTTTGGTGAATAACTCATTTTATTCTCACATTTACGCCAAGATATCCCCGAATTTCCTTTTAAAAAATCCTTTGATTTCAAATTAGGGGTTTTGAGTCTGTTTGGTAATATCTTGTTCGATTCATTTGCTTATCATCTCTAGGTTAGATTGCTGTTGAAAACCTTAATTTTTGGGATTTGTTTGAGAATCTGAGACTATTTGTTGTTTGTTTCATTTGTTTATCATCTTTTAGTGTTGAAAACCCTAATTTATTTGGGGTTTATGCGAGTTCTTGAAATCGCTAGTGCATTGCATCTGTTTGAAATTGCTCGACTTGATTTGAAATTCCTTTGTTTTATCATCCCTTTTCTTTATGTGATTCATTTTTGTTCTGAGTTCTCGCTATTTGTCGAACTCGACTATGTTTTCATAAAGGTCTTCACTTGACTTTTGCATGCTTCTGATCTTTTTCTCTATTACTCAGTCACTGAAACTTGACCTACGTGACTATAATGCTATGAATGCTTTCTGTCTACTAGCTTTATGCTATTACTGTATGCTATTTCCTTTTGCCATAGTTTGGCCTCGCATGTATAGTGTTTGTGCATCTTATTTATATATTGAGTTTCTTTATTTGATTGATCTTCAAACTTGTTACTGATTTTCGAACTTTCCCTTTCTGAAATTCTGATTTCATTCGCCAGTTAGGGGTTAATTGATTTCTTTCCTTATTTTGCCTTACTGAATCCTTTCCTAAATAAGTATGTTCCTGTATTTGGACTTGATCACTTGTTGTATTGTTTTACTACTCCTTTTATGGCAATAATCAGTCTGCCTCTTAAATTGATTTCTTTCCTTATTTTTTAAAACCTATCACTGCCCGTTAACAAATGATCCCTTAATTAAGGGCAATCACTTGTGTAATTTATTCTAATTAGTGATTGTTTCAATGTCTGTGGTTTACTACCTCACTTTTTACTCATTTTCAAAAACTATAAATATATGTACTTCTACTCTTTCAAAAAGAGGAGGAACGAACAAGTCATTACTTCTTACTCTCAAATACACTTAGAATTTTTTAAGCATTCAAGTTCTCTGAACTCACAAGCATAAATGTTCTTTTTTTATTGTGGCTTGGCTTTCATGTATCCTGCTTTTTCTTTGCTTGCTTTTTCTGCAACTGGTATGTCTCTCTTTGTTTCATTTCTGCCTCTCCACTACATGTTTATTCTTCAGCCTTTCCTTTGTTTTTCTTACTGTTCCTATGGTGTAATTTTACTTACTTATCTCTGTGCTTACATGAATCCCTATCCCTAGTCCTTTTGTATGTTGAGTTATGGTTCAGAAAACATGACAATATTTGACATTGTTGTTCATGTATATGGACTGGACTCCCTGAGTCCTAAACTCTTTCAATCCCCATTCCCCTTCCCCTTTATATGTATCCTTGAGCTTGAGACCTTGGTCTGGCAGTGTCCTAATCACTGTCCAGACCATAGTCTGACCTTCAATAGGTCTGTGCTCTTATTTGCTGGAGAAACAGGCTTGGTCAAGGGTGTGCCAGCCTACCTTATGGTTAGGTATGACCACCAGCCTGCCTTGGCACTCCCTAACCCCCCTATTGCACTTGCACTTATTCTTAGAAATTAAGTTTTGCCCCTCTCTTGTGTTCCTTGCCTTGGGATCCATGAGCTCCCTCTGAACTTGGACACTTGAGGGTTGGCTCTTCCACACTGCACTATAACTCATTCTGATTAATATCTTGGGTGTAAGCACTTCCTAGGGTTCCTGAAACTTATTGGATCTCTAAAACACCCTAGATAAGAGAAGGTTTCGGAAATCTTGATCTCGAAAGTGGTTCAACCTCATATTGGTAGACACTAAGTCAGAATTAGGCTGCTCGGATGTAGCTGATAATTCCTGATGTACTTTTTAATTTTAGTTTGTTTTATTGGTCTGTAATAATTTATATAAACTCATGGGGATTTAGTGAAAAAAGGGAGAGGGGTTACTTTTATGCACAAAGGATAGAAAACATGCCTATAGGATTTTATTTCAAATTTGTGCAATTGCACACATAGAAAGTATGCCTATAAGATTTAACCTCTGATTTCTGCAACTAAGCATATAGACACCGTGCCTATAGCGGTTTGCATTTCTGCATATAATAACGTCATTAGTAAAATAGTTAGGTTTAATAATAAAATGGCATATAGATATCATTTTTTATAAGGCTTCTATTAGTGTTTTAAAAGGTATCAAGAAGTATTAACGTATAGAAAGCATGCCTAAAGAGATTTCGAACTAGAATCGTCTCACTTGTTTTAAACAATATCGATTTTACTAAAACAAGCAACTTCCTGCACCCTTTCTGAGCTCTTAAAACCTTTTCTCACAATCAAATCAGTGTATTCTTTCTTAAACATACTCTCATTAACTCTGGTAAACATTTTTCAAATCGGCCTAAAGTCATTTCTTTATACTTATCTGATCAATCTCTTCTAATCAATCTGCAACTCAGTTCTTTTGCTAAAAATTGGCAGCTCTTTTTGCTAACCAGTCTGCTTCCTAAAACTTATTTTTTTTAGTTGTTAAACCATTTTTATAACAAACCAGTACCCTTTACTGAAACCTATTTTTTACTCTGTAATTTTTCTTTATAATCAGTTTGTGTTTTAAGATCAGTAGTTCTATCCAACACATAGACAAAGGATTAATTAATCAACTGGATCAGTCTTAGACAACTGCATTCGAGTGAGCCTAATGTAGACTTCCTGTCTAAAAATATATGTTAAACCAGTCCGCATATCACTTTAATTTAATTTTAAGACCAAACTAGTACGTGCAAGACATGCTAAACTCTATGGCTTTATCTGACTTAAGGAGGCTTACTTGAGCCCTACTTGCCTATTTGCATTCCCCTTTACTTGCATTATGTGTTTTGATTGACGCCTTAGTATTTTGTCCTTTGAAATCTCTCAAAAGCCCCAAATCCCTTTTCTTTAGAATTAGTTGTCCCAAACGCCTCCGGGACTGATAGGATCGGGACGGGTACTAGCATGCAATAAGTTACGAGACATTCCGCGCTTTAAATACCTTAACGGGATGGGAAGGGTAGAATATGGATTTGATGACCGGTGCGCTAATATCACATGCGACCCTTTTTCTGAGGAGTGGTTGCTGGATATTGCATTGATGTGATCCATATTATTTACAAACCTAGGACCCCTTTTCCCTTTTTTTACTTGTTTTTTTAGTTTTCTTTCAAACCAACTTCCTATATTTTCTACTCCTGTTTCTTTTTTTTTCAAACTCTTAAACTTGTTTGCAATACTATGTGAAAACCCTCTTATTTATTTTCTACTTGTCTTCTTCATTGCTTAAAGACACAATCGTAACATAGCCGGGACCACACTAGTGGATCTTGAGGGGTGCCTAATACCTTCCCCTCTATATAATTTCTAGCCCTTAACCAAATTCTGGTTCTTCATCTCAAGTCTTTCTTTAAAGTGTCCTAATGCACTATAATCATTAGGTGGCGACTCTTCAAACTCAAAAAACCCAATTCTCGCAAGGGAATAGAGTTTTCCTCCCGAATGTCGTATACCCGATTCCGAACCTCATTTTTTTAAAAAGGGGGCGTCGACAGTAACCAGCAGCTTTGAGCCTTTCATATAGCTGGTCGATTGGTTCGGCGATGGCGGTGTATTGCTTGGGAGGTCTACAGTCAAAGTTAGGGCGCGGTCTATGGAAGTTTTGGCGGGTGGGAGGTGATTGATAGTGAGAGGGTTGAGCATTATAGGCTTAATAGATGGGTGCGGGTTGGGAATGTCTTGGTGAGGTTTGTTGATATGTGAGGGATGGAGATGATTGGTAAGTAGGTGGTGGAACTTGGCAAGAGGGCTTAGGTGCTTGGTAATTAGGGATAGGTCGATATGTGAGAGGAGGTACTAGGTAAGCTTGGTATTTTACTGGGGATTTCATTCTCTGTGCAACCATCACGGCCCTCACATCCTTTTTCTTGGATGTGCCACCCGATTGTAGAGCCTTGTTGGTAGCCTGCAATGCCTCAAAATTAGTGACCATACCGCTTTTAATGCCTTCCTCAATCCTTTCTCTTAGCTTGATGATGTCGAAGAATTCTGGCCTTCGATCAACATCAACATCTCATAATACTATGGATCCTAAGCTCGGACGGAAAACTTGTTCATCTGTTATTCTTCTAAGGCCGACCTGAACTTAGCAGCCTCTGATCTCCAACGAGTAGCATACTCGTGGAATGTCTCTGTAGATTTCTTCTTTAAATTTAAAATGCAGAATACATCTGGTGTATTCTCTTTGTTGAATCTGAACCTGTCCATGAAATTGGTCGCCATTCCTACCCAGCTTGTCCACTTCTTGGGGTCTTGGATAATGTACCAAGATAGAGCATCACCTTTCAAACTTCTCATGAAGAACTTCATGCGAATCTTTTCATCTCATCCGACACCAACCAACTTATCACAGTATGTCCTCAAATGGACTCTAGGATCCCCCGAGCCATCAAACATCTCGAACTTGGGAGGCTTGTAGCCCTTGGGAAGTTTGACGTCTGGCTGAATGCAAAGGTCCTCATAATTCAGCCCCTCAATACCTTTGTTTTCTTCAATACCCTAGACTCGGCTAGTCAGTTTCTTGAGTTCTGCGGCAAGGTTCTTATTGAGAGAGTCTTTGTCATCGGACTCCGGTGTGCTTGAAATAGGTTGAGTGTATTGTGGCATGGTTTCCACATAGATGGGGGTATGGTGGGGATGATCATTTGTGTTTAGTGGTTCGGTAATAAGGAGCGGGGTGTTGTTTGAAGTGTGACATGTGTTGCAATTTTGATGGGGAGCGGGTTGTTTCTATGGTTTTGGGACGTTCTGTGGAGGTAAAGGATTTTGAGCATTGGGGAAGTTGACGTCTGTGGTAGTGAGGGAAAATGACACGTTTTCCAAGTTCCGAACTTGGTCAAATTCTTCTTGAAATTTCAGTAACTTCTGTTTGAGCTGGGCGGCACTTTCTTTGGAAACATGAATACCCTGAGGAACCTGTACCCTTTCAACTGAGTTCTCCTTTCTGACGTTACTCAAGTCTTCCATTTTCGCTTTGTTCTTGTTACTGATAGGACTCGGAGGAGGAGGAGGTGGAGGGCCCTTAGATCTTGTGGAGTAGGATGATGATGCCAGAGTGCACGAACTAACCTTTTGGGGAGGGGAATAAAACAAGAAGTAAAAAAAAGGTAATAAGTTAGTATGGGTTATAAGAAAAATGTTTCAATATTTAAACACATAATGCAAGAATATAAATCGTCTCCTAATTTGGGTGCCTCGTTGTGCCCGAGGTAGGCCTAGCGACAAGTTGATTTGGAGAACTTATAATGCTAAATGCCTCATTTTATTGATAAAAATCAGACGAATCCCAAAACGACACTAAAATTGCATAAAGTAAAAATGTCACTAATGGTCGTTGGCCTTATTACATCTTAAAGAGAAAATAAAAAAGAACAGATAACTACTTGGTCCCAAAAGGACCTTCCCCAGACTCGGCATCTTTAGCTCCATCGAACAGCTTCACTAGCTCACGCAGTCCCAGCAACCAATAAGCTCTAGCCAAGTGTCCTCCTTAATTTCCCCCATCGTTCTGGCAGTTTTCGATTCTCTGAAAGAATTTTCTTTCCAACTGTACCAAACCTCGCTCCAAATATCCTAGTCGCTTGTTGGCTCTGACTGCCATATCTTTCCATTCTTTGATCAACTTCTGATTTGCTTCTTGAATTTCCTGATGTTCACTTTCACATTCTCTGATCCTTTTGCGCAATTGGTTGTACTTAACCAACCTGGATAGTCACTTTCACATTCTCTCGTCGATGACCATATGACCTCGAACAGACCCGGGCTGTCCTAATCCAGCATGATCTTCTTCTAACCAACTTGGATAGTATGGGGTGTAACCGGCAAAGTATCTGTCAGGTTCTATGGAATCCTTTTCTAGTATGACTTTGCAATTCCACAGGTGTTGAGCTTGACATTTGTACGAGCTATCGTTGTCTTGGAAATCGACCCTGAAGTGACTCATCTTTTCGACCTTTGGTATGACCTGCTTCCTCCCTGCGTGTCTCATGGCCCGGAGAGGGACATAGGGATAAGTTCCTCTCGGACCAATGAGTATAAGGAATGGAGCGTCCGAGAGCGGATGATTAACTCTCTAGTAGGGAACCATTCGAACATCCACTGCACTTCGTCTTCTTTCATATTTTCAAACAACTCTACCCACCCTTTAGCTTCTTCTGGCTGAGCAAACATGTTAGGCATATAGTTCATTCTCTTGGGATGGTGGAAGGCTATATGATCATTCCACGGCCTTCGTGGAAGGTCTTGACGGTATTGACCCCTTTGGAGATGTTCTATAAGCCAGAGTTGGAGTAGTAAGTTGCAACCCTCGAAGTGACTGGCCCCTCGTTGACAGTTTTCCAAGGCTCGGTATATATCAGTAACAATCATGGGCACTATGCTAAAAGGCTGCCCTCCAATCCCTTCCATTAGCGTCTTGGTGACTATGGCTAGCCTGCTATGAATCCTAGCCTTCTTCATGGGAAACACTATCATCCCTAAAAAGCAGAACATAAAGATGAAGACCCTCTTGTGGATATACCCCAATGATGTGAGGGCGAATTCATCTGGGCAAGTACGGTAGGACTTGCTATGTCAGTACCTCTCGTACAAATAGTCGAAGGGAATATAAGAATCCTTCAAACAGGTCAAGTCTGTGTTTTTCTTTAGTCCCATCATCTTGAGGAAACCCCTACCCTTGCGGTTTTCTGGCATAAGAAAACCCGGAGTCTGCCAAGGAATACCTGCTAACCCTTCTATTTCCTTAAGTAGCGGTGTCATTTCAAGATCCCCAAATCGAAATATTGATCTATCACTATCCCAGAATAAGGTTGTAGCCTCTATGATTTTGTTGTCAGGCTGGATTTCCAAAAGAGAATGTAAATTTCCCATATATTTGCGGATGAGAGTCTGGTCACTGGAGTGAAGGTCTTCCCCCCAGCTTAGCAACCTTGGATGAATGTTGGTTACCATGCCGAATCTGGGGATTTCGTGTCTCATTTTCTGTAAAACAAAGCATTAGACCCTTACCCTACCAGACTCGACTATTTAAATCAACAATTAGCATAATGGCATTTAGTTATCCAAATAAATGCACAGAATATGGTGTTGTCAGTTTGGGTTCCAAGGAAACCCAGTGGCTTTGGACAGGGCTATCTTCAAGAGTCATAATGTGGAATGCATAACTGACTCGACAGGGCTTGACAGTGATGCGTGCACAGTTAAACAGAATAAGGTTTCTATGGGGTATTAGACCGGTACCCTTGAGTGAACAACTCAAGAGGGAAAGGCACGGAACCGTCGACTGCACCGCTGATCGACTGGTTTTACCACAAATATGCCTTTGCCAAATTTAGGGGGTAATAATTTGGAAGAGCGCAACAACTCATTATAAGCATTGCTATGGTATTTGTTTGGCATGAGTGGAATATTATGTTGAAGATGCAATTACAAAAATGAAACAAATTTTCATGTATTTTCACGTTCATAAAGAGTACAATAATTACTCAAAAATTACAATAATATTGAAGGAAAGCAGTAAAAGAAAGCATTGAAGAAAAAAGAAGAAACAAAAAGCCAAGTCAGTTTCGTAGTAGAAAAGATATAAAGACATTAAATAAAGGCAATAATAAAGTCACAAGCAAGATGAAATGGTAAAAGCCTAAAGAAATCCCCAGCAGAGTCGATGTGTTGTCGACGTCCCCTTTTTCTCGCGAAATCGGGTTTACGATATTTGGGAGGATAACTATATTCCCGTTTGGGATTTGGGTTTTGGATTTGAAGAGTCGCCACCTAATGATTAATTGCATTAGGACACTACGAGTTTTTTAGGTTAAAAACCAGAGTTCGGTTAAGGGCTAGAAATTATCTCGAGGGGAAGGTGTTAGGCACCCCTCAAGATCCACTAGTGAGGTTCCCACCCATGTTATATTGTGATTTTAAATGCAAACAACAAGTAGGCAAACAAGCATTACAAATACAAAGGGGTCTTCACATAATAGTTGCAAGAAATTAGAAATTTTAAGGAAATTGAAATTTGGTAGGAGAAACTATTTTTTAATTCTGAATAAATGAGTAAAGGAGGGAAATTCCATACAGTTGAAACAATTTTTTAAAAGCTGAAATTTGCGAAAGAAAAATAGTTGAAATAAAAGTGGACAAATAAGGGAATGGGTCCTACTTTTATACTTTTATGCACAACACCCGATAACCGTTTATACACGTGGTGTTATCGCATGGTCTTCATATCCATATCTACACTTTCCCACCCTGTTGAGGTATTAAACGCAGAGCGTTCTCGTTTTACCTATTGCATGCTATTACCCGCCCCATCCTATCAGTCCCGGAGGTATAAAGAACTACTAATCCTAAAGGGTAGGATATTAGGCTGATTGGTTTTGAAGGATAAAAATCTAAGGCGACATACAAAAACACATACTGCATGTTAGGGGGAAAGAATGTAAACACATAAAGGCCCATGTGCACCTCCTCAAACAAAACACATAAGTAGCATGCCTTGAACATAATTAAGGTCTCAAAATATAGGGACTTCTTTTAGCGGTTAAAACTTGGTTTTAGAAATGAAGTAGTAACAATAATAGCACGATTCTGGAAAGAGATAGGTAACCCAGGGATTTGCAGACATAAATAATCAAAACTCAGTAAAGTAAAGGTGTGTCATTTTAAAAAATCATTTTCAAGAGAATTTTTGTTTTAAGAAAAGAAAACTGAGTGAACTTCAGAAGATCACAACCAGAAGGGGAACTGCAGAGTTGAAACTTAAAGAAGCTGGATGGTTTTAGGCTAATAAAAGACACAATTGATCAGTTCCTAACGGGCCTAAGGTTTGCCTATGAGTCGTTATACATTACCTGATTATTTATAAAGGAATGAACATACATTTTCTTTATTATGATTTCTAAAGCTACACGTGATAAGGTGTTTGCAAAAAAAAGTTTAAACCACTTAGCCATATTTTAACACGGTTATTAGACTAACATGAATTAACCACTTCAACTCGAACAAGTGAAAAGTCCTATGGGCAGGATATCTAATGCACATAAGAGTTCTTAAGAACATGATTTCTAATATGCCAATATAGTAATGACAAGTTATTTGGCTTGTTGTTAATCATTGCTGGTTATTAACTGAGCGTGGTTACAAGACGAGCGTAATGACAGACTGAAAATAAAGAACCAAAAGCAGGATTTCTGATGAATGAGATGCATGACAAATACAGGTTGTCTATTGCGCAAATAAAATCCTATAAGCATGTTTTCTACCCATGATTTATACTAAGCATGCATAACCCTCCCCTATATTCACTATCACTCCCAATTGTTTGTTTACAAATTATTAGAAACCAGTACCATCTGAATTACAATACCAAAGAACAGAAAAATAAAAAGCTATGCTATAGGGAGCCTTTAATCAGGCCCAATCTTCCAACGTCAACCCCTTCGAGTTCACAGCCTTTGCCATGGTCTAGGTGCGGCAAAGTTCCCTAGGGCCCCATTGGGTCCCTGGAGAATACCGGCACCAAGACATTTTAGAAGAATGCATGACAGGTGCAATGTGGAATACCATCCTTGTGTGTCAAAGTTTAGTGAGTACTCAGAGGTCACACGAAGGGGGCATATCCTATTTTCTAAGAATAGTGTGTAGTGCATGAAGAAGTGTTTAAAAGAAGAGTTTTAAGAAAACAAGGGGTTTGTTTTAGAAAGAAACAACAGAAACAATAGAATAATATTGCATACAATGATCATGGGGAAAGGGAAGCAAATATATCACAAAATGCTATAAGGGATGCAGGTTTAATGGATAGGACTACACAGAATCAGGGGATTCAGGGGACTGGGAGGCAGTAGAGTTTAGGCATGCTAATGTGTAACACCAGGACATAGACATAACAAATAAAGTTATGAGTAAACAAAGTCAAACTTAACATGTAAATCAAAAGGCATGGTGAAGCATTAGAGTAAAGAATCAATTACACACTGAACAGGAGAAGCACAAGTAGAAGAGAATCACAAAAATAATGAACTAAAACAAAAATAAACACATTGGTGTGACACTTGAAAAGTTAATCAGGACATACAAGTAAAGAGCAAAAACAGGATGCAAAGATAAAGGAGTAACACTTTATTAGCCTTGGCTTTAGCCCGACTAATAATAAATAGGAGCAGAGAATAGTAGTGGAGAAAGAGAGAATGCAGATTTGAAAGTATTCAGTGGTGTGTAAGTCAGAAGACTGTTGTGTGTTTGTGTAAAAGACGTAGGATATTTATAGTTCAAAGTAGGGGTAAAACAAGGTAAATATCACAGAAATATGTTAATTGAAGAAGTAGAAATCAATTAATCAAAGAATCAAGGAAGTACTCCCATTAATTAAGGGAATCAAAATCAAACGAAAATATTCAGCACCATATAAGGCAAGTAGGAAAAATCAGTGTACGATTAAATAAGAGGGGATCAATATTCAGTATTGCATACAGTATCCAATTAAGAGCAAATTCAGGAAAATTCTAATGAAGGAAAGGCTTAAAAGAATAGATTACTATAACAAATAAGGTAACAAAACCAATTAATTCAAACGGGCGGATAGAATGCTGGGGATTTTTAAAAAGAAAGTTTTTGAATTACCAATCAATCAAGAAAAATCAGAATCAATCGTGTGAAGTCATGATTCTGCATCTTTAACATATAAATAGAGGTGAATGAACAAAAGTAGCGAGCCAAAATTAGCTATATAGACAGAAGGGGAACAAAAGATGAACAAATACAATCACTCAGAGCTAGTGAAAACATGTTAAGATTCAGCAGGACATATTCGAAGCATGGTGACCATGAAACATTAACAAGAGTCAAGGGACATCAGGCTAACACACATAATAAAATAAGGGAGCATGCTAAACACATGGAATCAGAGTAAAGAGAATCGTGCTAACACGCATAATCAGACAAAGGAACATGCAAACACATAGAGACAAGGCCAAGAAAATTAGTCTAACACACGTAACCAAGGCAAAGAGACATGCCAACACCCATAATCAAACAAGTAAACATTTTAAAAATTAGCGTTTTTAGCAGAGTCAAATTAAAAATAGTGAGAGCATAGAAACATGTCAGAATAAACAAAGAAAAGATTTAATCATAAAGAAAATCAGTTAAAGCATGCGTAAAAGAAATCTAAGAACCCTAATTTTCAAAGAAAGTAAAAGGTGGTTCAAAGTAAAAGATCTTCCAGAATAAACTCGAAAATAAGCAGAACATAGAGGAAAACATGAAAATATCATGAGAATAGCACTGTTTTGAGCGATTCAAGAGAGAGTTAGTGTTTCAAAAGGGAAAACCCTAATAAAAGTTGAGAGAACCTGTCAAAACTTCATAGATCGTGACGTATAGGGTGTGATTTTGCCTGAAATCACACCGGAGAACCCACAAGTAGCAGAACCAGGAACCCTAGGTCTCAACCACCATGGTCCATAAACCTCGAAGGTCCTAGAGGTGTTGAGCAGGACGGTGATAGGCCCATCGGAGCCTTAGTAAAAGGGATGTGGCCGGAGATGGCTGGAAACAAACTAGGCGGAACTTTTTAGGGACTGATTAACATGGTGGGGGGTTTTAAGATCTCAAAATTAGAGAGAACCAGCGATCTAGGGTCTCATGGCGGTTGATGGTCGAATGGGGTAAGATTTAAGGTGGCCGGAGAGGCGGTGGAGTTCATTGGAGAAGAGAGAACCAGAAGGTCCTAGAGAGAACGGAGGGGGATAGATGATATAAAGAGAGAGAGACGGTCTCAAAGAAATAAGGGGTTGGGGGGGTAATTGATTTTAATTCTGGGAATTAAATCTGAGACGTTGATCAACCAGGTTATTTTGGGAAATGGGCTGGGTTGGTTTAAATAGGGGATTGTGCCATTTAAAAATCTAACAGGGGTGTGGCCAATTTGGCTATAATTGAAATACTAAGGGTTATTTGTTAAATAGCCAATTTTCCCCTTTTATTATATTATAAAAATAGTAAAAAACAATTTTAAAATAAATTAAAGGTACGAAACTAATTCATAACATATAAATATTAATGTAAAAATACTAAAAGTGATTTTATGATTATGAAATGCTGTTAATTGTAAAATAGGTTATAATTGCAAATATATGCAACTTAGCTTAAATATACCAAACAAATGTATAAAAAATGCACAAAAATTACCTCAATTATACCTTAGTGTATATATGATAATGAAATAAATTATTCATCAAAAATGCTAGTTTGGGAATAATTATTGAATTTTGTAGTATAAAAATTGACAATAAATTGATTTAAAAATCTTTAAGAATAACGGAAAATACCAAAACTTTTGGGCATGCTTATATATGTATGTATATGTTATTTTGAGAATATTTTGAGTATAAAAATATGTAGGGAAAAATTGGGTATCAACACATAGAACCATCCTTTTTCTTCATAAACAAGACATGAGCACCCCACGGTGAAACAATGGGTCGAATAAAACCCTTATCAAGCAATTCCTGTAACTGATCCTTTAACTCCTTCAATTCAGGAGGAGCCATACGATATGGAGGAATGGAAATGGGCTGAGTGCCCGGCAACAAATAAATGTCTCTATCAGGCGGCATGCCCGGAAGATCAGCGGGAGACACATCGGGATAATCCCGTACTACTAAGACCGAATCAACAGAAGGGGTATCAATACTGACATCTCTCACATAAGCTAAATACGTGGCACACCCCTTCTCAGCCATACGCTGAGCCTTAAGGAAATAGATAACTCTACTGGGAGTGTGATCTAAAGTACCACTCCACTCAACACACGGAATATTTGGCAAAGCCAGCGTCACGGTCTTGGCGTGACAATCAAGAATAGCATAATGGGGTGATAACCAGTCCATGCCCAATATAATATCAAAGTCAACTATACTAAGTAACAATAAATCTATTCTGGTCTCACAACCACGAATAGTAACCAAACATGACTGATAAATGCGGTCCACTCCAAGAGAATCCCCCACATGAGTAGAAATGTAAACAGGGGAGCTCAAAGAATCTCGGGGTATGCCCAAATGCGAAGCAAAATAAGAAAACACATAAGAATTAGTGGAGACTAGATCGAATAGAACCGATACACCTCTATAACAAACCATGACAATACCTGTGATGATAGAATCGGAGGCAACAACCCCGGTACAGGTAGGTAGGGTAGCAAGTGAGGTTGTAATTATAGCCTAAGAACTCTACGGGGCACGCTCTGACTGAGAAGTCTGTGAAGGTGCACTCCTCCCAAGTCTAGGGCAATACCTCACCACATGGCGTATGTCACCACACTTAAAGTAACCTCGAAGCAACCTCGCCGCCGACGTGGGGTTGGAAACTATGCAGTACTGGTACTCCTCTTGAACACCTGAAACCCTATGTAAAATCTGAGATGAAAGCTGAGCTGGCTGGCCCACAAAACCTCTACCATGTCGTACTCTTCCTCCAAAATACGGGCCAGTGGGTCTCCCCAATCTACGAGGTCTGCTCACTCCTCTGTACTCTCCCTCCTGACCTCGTCTACCCTCTCTCTCCTGGATGCACCTGTCCCCTACTCGGTGAGAGGTCCTCACCACCTACTGAACTGGGACCACAGGCTGTGTCGCCATGACACCTGGAACCTGAACAATGAGAAACCGCTGCTCTGGAGTGGGGGCGGCGGGACTCTGGTTCCCTCCCCCGATCTGTGAAGTAGTCGGTACAACCTAAATCAATCCCGCTTGAATCAATGTACCAAACATGCTCAGGAATTGTGCCAAAGTCTCCTGAAGGGCTGGAACAGTAGTAGCTGTAGGCGTGTTAGGTGCCTAAACTCCTGCTAGATCTACTGGTGGTACCTCGGTGGTAGCTCGCGCAGGTGCTCTCACTGCACTACGTGCGCGTCCTCGGCCTCTACCCCGACCTCGGACTCTGACGGCTGCAGTAGGGGGCGGGGGTGCCTGATCATCTCAAGTAACACGTGTCCTCACCAAATGTGACACAATAGAAGGTAGTACTTTAGGATTGTGATGTCAAAAATATCGCACGACAGGGAATCAAATGAAGTGAAATTTTCCTAACGGTTACATAGCCTCTCGTAGATAAGTACAGACATCTCTGTACCGATCAGTGAGACTCTAATAAACTGGCTTGTGTTCCGTGACTCCTATGAACCTAGTACCAACTTGTCACAACCCCAGTTCGCCCTTCATGAACATGTCATGATGGCACCTAGTCCCTACGACTAGGTAAGCCTAACAATGCAAAAAGACTACATAACTTGCGGAATAATTAATTTAAACTGAACAACTAAAAGAAAAACTGTATATAAATGCCACTCGGCATATACAACTCAATAATGCGGAAGTCTATAATATCACCCCAAAACCCGGAAACTCACAGGAACACAAGCTAGAAGAAGTATTGAAAAAAATGCTCTAACCTCTAGAATTGTCTACAACAACAGTGATATAGAAGGCTAAATACTACAGATAGAGTAAAGAAGAAGATTCTTCAGTCTGCGGACGCTGCAGATGTACCTCGAAGTCTCCGTAGCTCTCCCTACCTCAAGGATAGTGCGCCTGAGTGGAGGTACCTGGATCTGCATATGAAAAACATGCGCAGAAGAGGCATGAGTACACCACAATGATACTCAGTAAGTGCCAAGCGTAACCTCGGTCGGGTAGTGACGAAAAGGGTTAGGGCCCTACTGAGATTAACAATATAATATGAATTAACAGTATGAAAACAGGTAGTAGTAGTGAGTACAACAGTGACATAAGACAGGTTAAACAAGGCACTAACAAATACACAAATAATGGAGTAAACACGGAATATGTACAGCTCAATAAGAATAGTAACAATGAGGATCTCCTAGGATACCATCCTGTAGTCCTTTCCTCAACTACCTAGTGGATCTCCCGGGATACCGTCCCGTAGTCCATCATATGTGTATATCTGAAGGATCTCCCGGGATACTGTCCCATAGTCCTTTTATCAACTGTCCAGTGGATCTTCCGGGATACCATCCCTTTGTCCATAATATGTGTTTATATGAAGGATCTCCCAGGATACAGTCCCGTAGTCCAGCTATCAATGTGCAGGGGGATCTATCAGAAATCGAACCTGCAGTCCCAAAGTAAATATGCAGGGGGTCTATCAGGAATCTAATATGCAGGGGGATCTATCGAGAATTAATCCGCAGTCCCAGAGTAAATATGCAGAGGGATATATCAGGAAGCTAACCCACAGTCCCAAAGTAAATGTGTAGGGGGATCTACCGGGAATCTAACCCGTAGTCTGAAAGTAAACAAACAAGCTGGGGAGCTATCGGAACCCCACATCCTTAGTCCCAATGTAATTGCGCAACCATAACCAGAAGAGATTCAGAAATTAAGTAAAAAAACACAAGCAACAAGTAGTACTAGCCTAACATGCTTCACATAGTACAGTCAAGGCAACATAAGCAAATAGGCAATTTAAGTCAACTAAACATGTTTTTCTAATCTAGCACAGGTTATAGTTGCAAGTAAAATAAAACAAATACGAAAGAAATTCAGTCTCAATATCTTAAGTAAAAACTGGATTTTCAACAATTAGCTCAAGTACGTGCTCGTCACCTCACAAACAAGGTACTCAATTACCAAATATCATATCCTAAAGGGAAAGGTCCCCCACACAAGGTTAGACAAGATACTTACTTTGAACCGGCTCCAAAATCAACTCGAAATCACACTTTTGCCTCGAGTATTCTACTCCAAATGGTCCAAATCTATTCAATTCAATTACATATCGTAAATAACATCTCAAGTAACTGATCCTACTATTTAATTCAAAGATAAGACACGAAATTAGGTGAAATGACCAAAATGCCCCTTAGTCCAATGTCTCGGAATCAGATAATTTTAAAATTTTCAGAACCCTCGTACTTTCATGAGTCTCACCATATAAAAATCTCCCAAATTGCAGGTCAAACACCCACTCAAAACTCAATAGTTTGGTCTATGAAGTTTTCCCAATTTTTCATTTGAAAATTCGAAATTAAGGATGAATTCACGATTAGATTAGTGGATATTAAGCATAAGAGAGTAGAGAATCTTTACCCAATCGTTTCCCTCGAAAACCCTTCAAAATATCTCCCAAATCCGAGCTCACAAGCTTCTGTTTTGATAAAAATGGCTAATCCTCGATTTTGAAATGTTAAATACTGCCCAGATGTTTGTTCTATGCGATCACATCCCAAGCAATGCGATCACAGAAGAGAAGGGAATAGGTCTATGCGATCGTTTACAATGCCATGCGATTGCGAAGAAGGATTTGCAATGAAGTACTAGCTTCTACTTTGTACTATGCGAACGCGGGGAATCAACTGCGAACACGAAGAAGTGAAAAGGCAGAACTATGCGATTGCGATCCATGTTATGCGATCCCATAAAAGGATTTAGTTCCCCCTCTGGAATACGCTATGCGATCGCGGAGAGAAAGATGCGATCGTAGAGAAGGAAAACCTGCAACAGAACTGAAGAGAAAATCTGCAACACTTTTCAACACAAAAATGCCTCGTTAAGCTTCCGAAACACACCCGAGGCCCCCGGGACCTCAACCAAACCTACAGACATATCCCATAACACCATTCAAACTTGCACCAACCCTTAAACCACCTAAAACAACGCTAAAAACTCGAATTAATCAATGATTTAAGCCTAAGAACTTCAAATTCTCTCAGAACACGCTTTCGATCAGAAACCTAACCAAACCATGTCCGAATGACCTGAAATTTTGTACACACATCCCAAATGACATGATGGAGCTACCGCAACTTCTGCAATTCCATTTTGACCCTCGGATCAAAATCTCACTACCGAACCGGAAACCACAAAAATTCAAACTTCGACATTTCAAGCCTAAATGAGCTATGGACTTCCAAAATGCATTCCGAACACGCTCCCAACCCCAAAATCACCTAATAGAGCTAACAAAACTATCGAGTTTCCATTCTAAGGTCATCTTCACACTGTTCTGACTACGGACCAATTTTCAACATTTAAACTCTTATTTAGCGACTAAGTGTCCCAAAACTCTCTGAAACACAACATCGAACGTCCCGGTAAATGAAAATAGTAGAAATGAACTTAGGGAAAGCGATTAATAGGGGATCGGGGCGTTAATTCTTAAGTCGACCAGCCGGGTCGTTACATAGCACCTTCCCTCTCCGAGTAGTAATTGCCATCACATGAGAAGTTATACCACTCCCACTACCCTTAGGGTTCATAATTGTATCACTTGAGAGTGACCCTTTTTGCTTCGGATTTTGTTCCCTAAAAAGGTCTCTCATTTGCATATCCAATTTTTGAATAGATGCGGTATGAGAGCCAACAAGCTCGGTCATATTCCTCATACAAGTGTCGTACTTCTCTTGATTTTGCAATACGTGTTCAAGCATGCCGTCCAACTTATACTCACTTGAGGAACCTTAATTTGAATATTGACCCTTTGGAGGAACATAAGGGTTTGAACTCCGATTTGAGAAGTTGTTATTGTTTTTCCAATTACCATGATTTGAGCCGCCTTGGTTATTTTGCCACTGTTGGTTGCCTTGCCCTTGCGGGTGAGGCCTCCATTGATTTTGTTGTCCTTGACCTTGGTATTGTTGCCTTTGGTAACCTCCTTGAGAGTTGTTGACATAGTTTGCCTCCTCAAAGTCTTCATTTGATATGGGTTGCACATCTTTCACCACATTTACTTTCTTCATTTGTCTTTCTGTGAACATCTTTGTCAACACATTGACATTTGTGGCATGCCCTGCAATCACATGATCCCTCTCTTGGTTTTCCTTGATCATGGTGGTCAAAGACAGAGATCTATATGCAATTACACCTATGGTGTCCTCTGAGTTCCATGCTTGATTATGCTTTACCATTTTGTCAAGTGTTTGTGTGACCCTTGCAAATTATTTGTCCATGAAAGATCCGTCAGCTACATTCTTGGCTATAGATTGGTTCATAGGATCGAAACCCATGTAGAAATTTTCCAAAAAGATAGAATTCGTAAATCCATGGTTGGTGTGCCTCACCAAATATACCTTGAATCGATCCTATGCCTCATGTAGATGCTCTCCCGGTACTTGCTTGAAAAAGAAGATTTTATCTCGCAGCTTAGACTTCTTACTTTGCAGGAACCATTTAGCTAAGAATGCTCGGACAAGTTCGGGCCAAGAATGAATGGAGTTTGGTGGCATATTTAGAAGCCACTTCCTTGCGTCCCCAGCTAGTGAGTACTTGAAGCACCTCAACTTTAGGGCATCATTAGAGACATTGTTCTGCTTATGCATCGCACACACACCCAAGAAGTTTCTAAGATGTTGTGTTGGATCATCATCAGTGGAATTCCTGAAAACCCCCCGCGCCTTGAGCATAAGGATTAAACCATGTTCCACTTTGAAAGTTGCAGCGCCAATGGCCGGAGGTACAATAGTATTTGTATCCTCAATGTATACCTCTATGTCCGTAAAAGGATTTTCTTCCATTTCTGCCTCTATTTCCTCTTCATATTTGGCAATGTTTTCCTATCAACGCCAAGCAAAACAAGCAAAGTGTGATGGAATAGACTAAGACGTAAAGTAAAGCACACACTAATTAGTATTTTTAAAACCGTATTCCCCGACAACGGCGCCAAAATTTGATACGCTTAAATTATACTTTAATTAAATAGTGTAAGGCGGTCGGTGTCAAATATAATAACCCAACAAGGTTAGGGTCGAATCCCAGAAGGAATAGGTGTGAAAAGGTTACTCAAATAATGTGTGAGAGCACGTGATTTTTGCCCTATATGAGAATGACTCCCAAAAATTCAAAATAAAATAATTTTTTGTGTTGTTTGCAATTTTTGTGGATTTTCTGTTTGTTGTTGGCATTGTATGTGTATGTCTATTTGTTTAAATCAATGAAAATACAAAAATATGTTGCATTTCGTATTAGGAGTAATTGAATTTGTTTTTACAAAAATTGAAAAATCACAAAAAATAATGTGCTTTGCATTTTAGCATTTAATGTCTAGCTATGAGTTTTATTGGTGTTTAACATTGTGTGATAATTATTATTAGGAGATAATTAGCATTTTTAGCCAATTTTTGATTTTATCATTTAAGTTAGAATTTTGGCTTTGTTTATTAGAAATTAAGGAAATGAAAATGGAGAAGAAAAATCGGACTGGGCAGTCCAGATTTAACCAAATCCAAGCCCAAAACATTTGCCTCACCCGGTCCAATTGACCAGACCTCTCAGACGTCCAAAACGACGTCGTTCCATGGCCAGGAGATCTCAGCCATCCATTGATCATGATCCAGCGGTTCAAAATACACCCCTTAACCTGTCTCATAACCCGTTCCCGTTACCCGGTTCAAAACAACCCCCTACTTACCCAAACGATGACGTTCCTATTAAGTTAGGTGATCCAGGCCATTAATCTCGTTTGATCAAACAGCCAGGATTAAATCCTCGCCTCACTATATATTCCTAAACCGCAACCCACACCCCCCAAGCCGACCCCTTCACCTCTTCGTCTCTAACCTCAGAGACCCATCTGTAATGCCGACGCAAACCACCGCCCTCTGCCCACCGTAAATCGCCTCACGACAGTTTTGGTGGTCCAAACAACCCCATCTCTACACCATCAAACCCCAGTTTCTCCCCATTCCAACCATCTTATTAGCTTCCATCGAATCCCTGTGGATCTTTTCGAATATTCGATCAAAGAGCCGGAGACCCTGCCGCCTCCGATGACTACCAAAGCTACACCACTGAACCCCCTTGACCTCCTCTTTCCCAACCACCAACCATCTCCCTTCGAATCATCCCAGAGCTTCTCGAATATCGAATCAAAGCTAAGAACCCTAGCGCCGCCACAAAATCCCTTGGTGGCGGCGCTGACCTAAAACCGTCCCATATTACCGCCATACCCTCACTAGACATTCCCCATCCCATACCTGTCACCATTTTTCTTTCGAATATCACTCCAACTCTTCGAATACTCAATCAGATAAGATGAGTCCCAATTTTGACTCGAAAACCAAACAGGCACTGTGAGGATTTTTAGGACTGAATTAGACCTTAGTCATATGTTTCCATATTGGAAACACACAATTAAGGTCCGCTTCAGCCCAAAACAAAGGGACGAGGAGTTTTTCAATTTTGGTCTGTTTGATTTCCGGGTATTTCTCAATTCTCTTTTCTTTTGTTATTTTTTGTAGTTTTCGTTTAAATATTTTAGTACCCTTCTCCTTATGTTTCATTTTTTGTTTTTATCTTCGTGTTTGAGCTGATTATTTCTTCACGATGTGTGAATTGTTTAGTCAGTAGTCATTGAGTCGAATGGTCTGGTCACTCAAATGTTGTGAATTGGCTACTTTGTCATCATGAACTGATCAATCTCCTTAAGCTTTTATTTGTTTCTTCCTTTTTGGTTTCCAAAATATGTTAATAGGTGTTTGGTCTCTCTTATCTTAGTCTGTTCTATTTCAAGCTAATCAGTGTTCATAGATCATCTGTGTTAAATCCGTAACAATTTCCCAAGTTGGTTTCCTTTTACTTTTTAATCTCACCACGTTCAAGCTGCCTTACCTAATGTCAATTTAGAAATATAGTTCATTTCAAGTATGGTTAGTCTATGTATCTGTATCAGAAATTTGATCTTGTTAGTTCAGTACGATTTTGTCCTGTTTCATTGGTTTTCATTTTTTGATGCCATTTTGATTTGGTCTCAGTTTCTAGCTTGAATTGCTGATTGAACTGATAAGTTGGAATTGATTATAAGTGTTGTAGTTTAACTAATTAATTAGATGAACTTGGTTATATCTGATGGGTAGTGAATGCAGTATTTTCATGGGTATTTTGGGGAATTAAATCACTTGAATAATTGGTTAAGGGCTGCTGGATTTTTAAAATATGTTAGTGGACTTAATTGAGACATTTCTAAGTGGATTGTGAAAAGTTAAAAAGACAACTAGTAGTGGAAGATAACTTCCTGAGTCGAGAGTGTTAGGTGATTGCTTCATCAACCCTTTAAACAAAACTTCTAGTTCATTTTTCGAAATCTGAAATGTTTTGAGTAGTTTGAGACTCTGTTCTATATATGTTTGGTTAAGTGTGAATCCGGAACCGGATTTTGTTTTGAAAACTATATCCTATGGTTTGTTGTTGATTGGTCTCGAACGTAGAGTTTGGTTTAAGTTGCTGCTGCATTGTTGGAAATCCTTCCCTGGTCTATTGATTACTAGTTGTTGTTGTATTACTGTTTTTGGTGTCACTGATTGGTGGCTGCTGAAGTTTTACTGCTGCTGACCCTTTCCTCTTCTCATTGTATTGCCATCTCCAGGTACACACACTTGGAACTGATTTGTTGTAATTCCTACAGGAAAAAAAATGGAAGCACAGCTGTTGTTTGATCTTGATTGAAGTTATACTATTTTATTGGTCATTTACAGTACAGTTAATTTTTCTTTTTTTGTTGTTGAGATAAGTTCATTAGGTTAGTATACTTGATTAATCAATTGGATTGATTGAACTTTGGAACATGTAATGGACTGTGCTAAAATAAAGAATTATTAAGCATAAGTGTATTTCGGCAGTTTGAGTATTAGCTGGGATTAAATTGAGACAGTTTCTATTGGTTAAGATTATTTCCAATGCTACAACACTTTCAATATGTGAGTACGTAGAATATAGTTTAGTGAAGTAATGTGATTTTGTTCAAATATGGGAGTTTCATACAATGCAAATTAGTACAAAAGTTCTGAGTTCTTGAATCCTTAAGTTTAGAGTAAAGGCGCGACTCAAAAGGCAGGAATCATTGTCAAGTGTATGCAATTAGTAAGGTTAACTATCGGCAATCCATTTTAGGCTAGCATCACTAAATATCGAATTTCAATTCTCACTGTGGCCATGTTAATACTCAATTTGAGCTCGTGCATCCGCACTCTAATAAATGAAGTAATAGTAGAGAATTTGAAACTTGAATAATATGCAATATGTTTGTAATTATGATCATAAGCAGTTTATGTGGGATAAGGAAGCTGAAACTATGTGCTTTTCAATTCATGTTAACTATTATACGTATTTGCCCATTATTTGATATGCAACATGTAGTTTCAGTTTTACTGCCTGAAAGTCATCGAATACATTTTTACCCAGGTTTGTCTTTGAGCCCGAATGCTTGTTTAGTTTAAAAACAATTGTTCTGGGCCAACAACAAATTGTTTAAGGCCTTTCCTTATTTTAGAGACAAATAAATAAAAAATTATAGCCGCTTTTGGATTTGCCCTTAAATAAAATAAATGAGACGAGCCTCGCCAAATAAAAAATATAAACTGCGGGGCCCTCATGAATGTATATTATTAATTACTTAGACTTCGGGATGGGCTGCTTAACAAAATTTCACGGCTTTCCCCAAAATAACAATACGCTAGTCGCTTTAGGCGCTCTTTTAATAATTTACTTTCTTAAACTTGGGTGCACATTTATGTGACCAAAATCCAAATCTCAACGGAGTCGAAATATGTCAATAACCATGGTTACATTGATGTGACGTGGTTCGAGATATATTTTCACGACGTTACAATTCTCCTTAAAAATAATAATAAAGCGGTAAATAATCTTTAAAATTGCACTATAGGATAACATGTATTTAAAATCCTATATTAAGCCATTTATAACAGTTTAAGCGACCATGCTAGAACCACGGGATTCAGGGGTGCCTAACACCTTCTCTCGGGTCAACAGAATTCCTTAGAATTTCTGGTTCGCAGACTTCATTTGGAAAGTCGAATATTTTCCTCGAATTGGGATTCAAGATAAACCGGTGACTTGGGACACCAAAAGCCAAACCTTTCCCAAGTGGCGACTCTGGAATAAATAAATAATCCCATTTCGAATAATGTCACTTTAAATGGAAAAACTCCCCTCTACACTATCCCTCGGGGTAGGCGCGCAAAAAATGAGGTGTGACAGCTCTAGCGACTCTGTTGGGGACGACCCAAAACTTCGGTTCAGGGTTTAAGAATTCGAGCTTAGAATAACTGTTAATTTCGGCTTTATCTGATTTTCCTACATGTAATGTGCTAAATGTTTTACCGCTTTGATATTATTTGGACTGTATATATAAACTTTGCCGAAACCCTTCTCTTCTCACCTCCGGGGATGTGCTTACTGGTGGAGACTCTCTATTCTGTTAGTATCTTACCCTGAAATAAGAAAGAGGTCATACAAGTTACAAAGCCGGACGATCCCGCGGGTCCCCGGTACGTAGCCCCCCCCTACTCGAGTTGTCCGCTCGAGTACACGGTCTAGAACACATACCTAGGTTTTGAACCTAGAATAACTTGACTTCATGCCGGATCCCTAGTAGGAACGCTTATTTGCATCACGTTGCATTTGACTTAGGGGACTCAACACAGGGGTTGGGTCCGTCTAGGACAGGTAACCTGAAATGAAAAAGGACCATCCTGCTGCATCATATTTGTTTTGCGCATTTATTTGCTTCAGACTTGCATACTGACCGGCTTTTAAATATTGAAAAAAAAGAGAAGAGAAATAGTATTATAGAGATTTAACAGCATACCGGAGCCCAAATACTGTTGGAACTCTGCCAAAATTTTGAGATAATTGAAAAAAAAATATTTATCATTTTAAAGTAGAAAAAAAAGAAAAAAAAGAAAAAAAAAGTCTTCATTTTGTTCTTCTTGCTTTCAAATTATTTGGTCAAAGTATACGTTTTATCCCCTGAACTACGCCAGTTTGATTCCTATCGGATGTGGGATACGTAGGCAACCCTAATCGGGTCCAACCTCCCCTTTTGTAAAAAAAAAATCGCCAAAAATGTAAAAATTAATACTTTCGTCCTAAATAAGTCAGGTGATACCGCTTTTGTCAAAAATAGTCGAATGTTCCCGAAAGGGACGCCGGAAGGCTCACTTTGCGTAAACGGCCACTATTGGTCATATTTTTAGGCTTTAACTGGTTAGCCCACGCAGCCTTAAAATCTTTGTCTCCGAAGTGCTAAAAGGACGCGTTCAAAAACCGAGTCTTTCATTTTTACATCTGAAAAAAAGAAGAAGAAAAATAGTTAGTTTTGTTTTGGATCAAATAAAGTTTGCTTTTTGATTAATCACATTAAGAAATGTGCAGAATGAGCACGAGTAAGAATTTATCCGAAACTATTATAAACAAGATCCCGTTGAAATTACATATATGGTGGGATGACTTGGGAAAATCAGGGCAAGACATGGTCAAATCATATTTCGGAGGCCTTACTGGGTTGCTGAAAATTAATCTGAGGGGGGATATCATAAGGGCACCGATTCCATTCAGGGACCCGGCACACAATGTATTTCACTTCTCAGATTTTGCGCATACCCCGACATTGGAGGATATAGCCGGATACATCGAGAATACCAAGGTTCCATTAAGAAAGCAGTACTTGATTTCTCCGAGGGCCGTAGCCGTCCACAAATACTTAGACTCTTTGACGATACGAAGAATAGTCCATAACCCGAATTTGGCAAACGGTTTTTATGCTTTGTCATTCATATATGATAGTTTATGATCATACAAGAGGATTCAATAACCCAGAAAACAAAATCTGTAGCAAGGGAAACCGCCTGAAATGGGAGGAACACAGGTGTTTCGCATTTATGGTGGCCTTTTTAGGAATTCTGGTGTTCCATAGAAAAGATGGGAAAATTGATATACGAGTAGCCGGGGTCGTCAGTACTTTGCTTACTTAGGAAAACAACACTCTTGCACCAATGATAGTAGCCGACATCTTCCGCGCTCTTAACGCTTGCAAAGCCGGGGATGACTTTTTCGAGGGTTGTAATGTATTGCTGCAAATGTGGATGTTTGAACACTTGTGCCATCACCCTCAATTTATGATCTACGGGTCGTCAGAGAAGACATGTATAGAAGAGTTTTCTACAAGAGTAGACGGATTTTGTTTAGCAGAAGGCATCACCGAATGGGTAACACATCTGCGTTCTGTCTCCGCATGCCAAATAGAGTGGACATTCGGGTGGATATCTGTAGATGAAATCATATACATGTCAGCCACAAGGTCTCATTTTATGTTTACTTAAAAGTATCCAACCGTATGCCCCATACCGAGTATTGAGACAGTTGTGAAAATGCCAGATAATCCCAAAGAATGAAGATCTTAGCAGACAGGTAGTCGAAATTGGGTCTGACGGTCAATTCCCTAAAGCAGTAGTTCAAAAAATCGGGAACGAATGTCAGTACTTAAAAGCAGACACTTGCGTATGAGATCGGGCCAAAGGAGAAGTATTGCCAGGATACCCCGCTTGGTACAAGAGAGATCTTGAGTCTGAGAGGCCGGCTAAAAAACCTCACCTCCAAGATTTCGCTGAGTCATCACGAGAACAATGGACCTGGTTGGCAAAAGAAAATGAGTACAGGGCCAAGATGGGAAAAATGGAGAAGCAAATCCAAGACCTTATGTTTAAGAACAGTGTGCAAGCTGCAGCCAATGAGGGGGACAAAAAGAAACTGGCTCAAGAAAATGAAGCCCTGAGAGCACATATCCAATAGATGAGAGTAGATGCTGACAAGCAACAAAGGAGTTGGTCGGATGAACGGTTGATAAAGGGTTTGAAAAGGTAAATCGTTGAATGCCAGGCCAAGCTGAAGAAATCCGAGGGTATCGTAGCGGGACTCCGGCCACAGTAGGCAAAGAGAACAGAAGAACACACCCATTACTTGCAGTAATTGAAGAGGGATTACGAAAAAATCATTGTCCATCTGAAAAGAAAGATGACCACCATTGAAGACGAAGCAGCCAAGCAAGCCGAAGCTTTTGATACCGAAAGCGGACACTGCTATGACTTATTGGCCTGAAGGGAAGCAGAAATACAGCAGCTGCAAAATCAACATCTTCAAGATTCTCAGATTTTGGAAGCCCGTAATGATCAAATAAGGCGTCTGCTCATAGAAAAGGGTCGAACCAGGGACATGATTGAAACCATTGCCCACGCCATTGTTAAGAAATGCCGAGTGTGTTAGGACATGACCCGCACTACCTTCTTCTCATCAGTAATGATTTTTGTCAAAAGGATAATGTATGAATTGGAACAATTGAAAAGGGATCTTGCACCCAAGCCCGCGTCGAGGCCGAACGATGCCCCGCGGACACCACAATTTGAAGCTTTAATGTACTCGTAGCTCGAGTCTGTATTTTCTTTTTTTCTTGAGTCTGTTGTCTATTAGAGTCCATTTTCCTTTTCGTACCAGAGTCTGTTAGCAGTGTTTGAGTCTGTATTTTGTTTTAAGTCTGTTGTTTCCCTTTCAAAATTTCTAGTTGGTAATAAAATGGAAAGTTCCCAGAAAAATTGTTTCTTTATTCTTTGCATTCATCTTTGCGAACTACGCTTGGTCTGATTCGTGCGGGGCCATGATACGTAGTCAATCTTCATCAGATTCGACCTTAACCCTAAATAAAGGATATAAATAAAAGGAAATAGGAAAAAGCTTAAGGAAAGGCCGGAATGACGCATGCAACCGTTGCAAAACATGTAGTAATCCATTTAACTATATAGGTGCATCACACCCCAACGTGAGATTACCTATATGTTATTTGCCTCAAATTAACCGATTGTCATTGTCATCCAGGTTCTATAGAAAGGTGGTTGGTTTTGTGGTAATCTGGCCTCACATTCAAATTTTACGAGGTCAAAAGTGAGTGTTCATCCATCCTTCACAAGGTCGAAAGAAAGTGTTCATACATACTTCACAAGGTCGAAAGGAAGTGTTGAAATGTCTTCAAAAATTCCACTACCGACGATTCCAGTTTCAGAGAAAAGTTCAATCTCAACCATCCCCACTTCTGAGTCAGCAACTACTGAGGAAAACAGAGTTTTGCGTCTCCGCATAATGGAAATGTGGGACGCCTGGAACAATGGAAGAGAACTACCGACTGCAATCCCTGGATTCCTTGAGCTGTTTACTAGGGCAAGTGGGACCTCCAACGTCCCCATAAGTTATCCAACTACCCCGTTTGGGCATCCTACTATTTCAGCTCACTTCACCGGATCACCTTCTGAGTATTACCCCCAGGTGCCAGCAACAGGTGTGGCTTCAAACATATTCACCGCACCGCCTTGTTCAACCACGACACAACCTGCTTTACCCAGGCCAAGCTTCGACTCCTCTTTATTCATATTTTAGGCACCGTCTTTCTCATTGGAACCTACCCGGTTTACCACCAATGCTTATCCTCAGCCGCCTCGAGACGGGCTTACAGCGGGGCAAGATCAAACTCCCAAAGCACCCGAGCAGGATGAGATGTCCAAAAGAATGAGGAGTCTTGAGCAAAGTTTAAAAAAAATACAAGGCTTAAGTGGGCGGAAAAGTGTGTCTTATACTGATTTGTGCATGTTCCCCCTTGTGCACTTGCCATTGGGATTAAAAACCCCAAAGTTTGAGAAGTATGATGGGCACGGTGATCCTATCGCTCATCTCAATAAGTACTGCAACCAGCTGCGAGGAGTTGGCAGAAAAGAAGAACTCCTCATGGCCTATTTCGGAGAGAGTCTAGTTGGTATCGCGTCTGAGTAGTACATGGACCAGGATATATCCCGCCGGCACATATGGGATGATCTTGCCAGAGACTTCGTCAACTAGTTCCAATACTATATTAACATAGCCCCAGATAGGAACTCATTGACGAACCTAAAGAAGAAACCCACGGAAAGCTTCCGAGAATACGCAGTTAAATGGCGCGAGCAGGCATCCAGGGTAAAACCTCAAATGGATGAGGTCGAAATGGTCACAGTTTTCCTCCAAGCTCAGGAACCAGACTACTTCCAAAATATGATGTCCGCGATAGGTAGACCATTCGCTGAAACCGTCAAGATTGGCGAAATGGTTGAGAACGGTTTGAAAAATGGTCGAATTCTGAGCCAATCCGCTATTAGATCTACCTCCCAAGCCATTAAGGGTAGGTCTGGAGGAATAGCAAGGGGCAAGAAGAAGGAGGAAACGTCCATGGCGGCATCAGATGCAAGAAAATACCATACCCACAGGTCTCTTTTTTCGGAAAGACCCCCGCAGCACTGCTACCCCCACCAAGATATGGCCTATACTCAACACCCGTACATGGTCATGAATGCTCAACCTTATGGACGACCACCGCAACAAGTCAACTGGAACCAAGCTCCACCTTCTAGAAACCAGCCTCCTTACCGAAACCACTATAATCCCCAAGCACCCCAGAATAACTTCCGTCCTCGGGAACCACCCAGAAGACAAACTTTCACCCCCATTGGTGAACCATATTCTGAGTTATTCCCAAAGCTTGTCTAAATGGGTTTCCTGCAACCCATACCCCCAAACGGGCAAAACCCGGAATCACCATCATATCAGCAGGGTGTCAGATGTGCCTATCATTCAAGGGTAGAAGGGCACGACACGAACAATTGTTGGACTTTAAAAAGGGCAGTGGAGGACTTGATAGAACAGAGAAAGATAGTGGTAAGGGACGAGGAGGTCCCAAATGTGACTAACAATCCCTTGCCCGCTCACAATAATGCGCTAGTGATCGGGATGATCTGCGAAGACAAGGAATTTGATCCTGCATTAAAAGCTATAATTGTTATCGTTGATTTTGAGAGAAAGCCAACAATCGCCCTGAAGCAAGATAAAGGGGAAAAGAAGACCAAAGCTACCCAGTCAAAACCAAAAATGAAAGTCGAAGCAGGAACGGAGGCAATGCCTCCAAAAGATGGTGTTCTCTATATCCCACGAGGCAGTAAAGAAAAGCAGTTGACCTTGAGTCCTCCAAAAAGATTTGAAATGAAAAAACGAACACCAATGTATGTGCCGAAAGGAGCCTATGTGGTCTAGGGGACAATTAAACCGCTTCAGCTGAATGAGCCAGTGGTTATTGGACGCGTGCCACAGAAGCCCATGACAGATCCTACCGCTGTACCCTGGAATTACAACAAAACAGTGGTGACCTATAAGGGAAAAGAAATCTCAGGAGCAATTGAAGAAAACCACCCTGCTGAAAAGTACGTCAATTTGGAAGAAATAAACAGTGCCGCTAGAAAACGCTTCCCATCTAAAAAGCTTGTGAGTGCCGAGGAAGCAGTGAATTTCTTTCAAAAGATGAAAATAGCAGATTATGAAGTGATTGACCAGCTTCGAAAGTTTCCTGAACAAGTTTCCCTGTTATCTCTATTGATGAACTCCACCGAACATCAAAAGGTATTGATTAAGACTCTTAATGAAGCATATATGCCTGTTGAGACTTCTGTAGAGCAGCTGGAAAGAATGGCGGGAAGATTCTTTACAATCAACCAAATTTCCTTCAGTAAGAATGACTTGCCCCCAGAAAGAGCCGCACATAACAAAGCCCTGCACCTAACAGTTAAATGCGAAGGGTGCTACATGAAAAGGGTTATGGTGGATGGAGGTTATAGGGTAGACATCTGCCCGCTCTCGACTTTACAATGCATAGAAATTGGGACCGAAAGAATTCGACCCAACAATGTCTGTGTACAGGCTTTTGATGGTATAAAAAGGGACAAAATTGTAGAGATCGACCTGATTCTGACCATTGGCCCAGTGGATTTTGAAATAACTTTCTATGTTCTGGACATGGACACGTCCTACAACTTTCTTCTGGGGAGACCACGGATTCATGAGGTCGCAGCTGTACCCTCTACCCGTCACGAAATGGTAAAGTTCGAGCATGAGGTTCAAGAGATCGTGGTCCACGGGGAAGAAGAGCAATCAATCTATCGGGACCCTTCAGTCCCATGTCTTGAAGCAAGAGAGGGAAGCGAGCGCATAGTTTATCAGGATTTTGAAATTGTGGTCGCCGACCAGTATGAACAAGGAGACCTTTGTCCCCAACCCTTCCTTTCTAATACATCAATCATGGTGGCTAAAGAGATGATCCAACGTGGCTTCAAACCGGGAAAGGGGCTTGGGAAATCTTTACAAGGAATAGCAGAACCTATCACCCTGCCTTCAACCGTGAAGTTCTTTGGGATAGGCTTCCACTATACCCAAGATGATGAAAAGTGGGAAAATAAGAGAAAAAATGAGGGATGGGTTTTACCTTAACCACTGCCACACTTGTACGAAACTTTCATTAGGCAAAGGTATGATGAAGAAGATGAGGATGAGGCCTTTACGGCCGAAGAGATCGAGGAAATATGTGGGGCGATGAGAGAAATGCTTTATGAAACCCACATGGTTCAGCTGGGAGAAGGCACAAGCACTGCTGAGGTACTATACATGGGGCCAGATGCTAAACTTGAAAATTGGAAGGCTACACCGTTCCCAGTCAGGCGGGAGTCCGGGTAGACTAGTCCTGCCACTTTTTCTGCATCTCAAGTTATTCAGGGTGTAACTCAGATGTTTTCTTTAGTTTTTTGTCTTTAAATTTCGAAATCTAAACCCTTTTATCTTCAAATTTCAAGAAATGAAATCAAATTTCATCGTTCATTTTCCTTTATTCTTTCTGATTTTGTAATTTTTCTATTTCAGTTCTAATAATGCGGCTTTAAATAACTTGACATGCTTGTGGACTTCATGCCCAGACCCAAACACGTTGTCTAGTTGTGAAATAATGAACCAAGAACTTGAATATGATGAAGAAGAGGCTTTTAGGAAAATAAATCGAGAATTGGAACAATTTGAAAATAAGCCTAAGCCAAACTTGAACGATACTGAGCCATTTAACTTGGGGACTTCTGAAGAAATCCGGGAAACCAAGATAAGCATTCACACAAACGAGAAAACCCGAGATGCAATAATCTAACTCTTGTTTGAGTTCAAAGATGTGTTTGCTTGGTCGTACGACGACATGCCAGGGCTAAGTGTTGATATGGTAGTTCATAAATTACCAACTTATCCCAATTGCCCTCCAGTCCAGCAAAAGGAAAGAAAGTTTAAAACTGACATCAGTGATAAGATCAAGGAAGAAATCACGAAACAGTTGAAAACAGGGGTAATCCAAGTGGTACAATATGCTACATGGTTGGCTAATGCAGTTCCAGTTCCAAAGAAAGATGGGAAGACCCGGGTGTGTGTGGATTATAGATATTTGAACAAGGCAAGTCCCAAAGACAATTTCCCTTTGCCCAACATTCACCTCCTTGTTGATAACTGCGCCAAACATGAGATGAAGTCCTTCGTGGATTGTTACGCCGGATATCACGAGGTATTGATGGACGGAGAAGACGCCGAAAAGACAGCCTTTACCACACCCTGGGGTACATATTGTGATAGAGTCATGCTGTTTGGTTTGAAGAATGCTAGGGCGACATACATGAGGGCCATGACCGCCATTTTCCATAATATGATGCATCAGGAAATAGAGGTATATGTGGACGACGTGATCATCAAGTTCATAACCCGGGATGATCATGTTCGAGATTTGAAGAAATTCTTTGAACGGTTGCGCATGTATGATCTGAAGTTGATCTCTGCCAAATGTGCATTTGGGGCCCCGTCTGGTAAGCTTTTGGGCTTTATAGTCAGCAGGAGAGGTATCGAGTTAGACCCAACAAAGATAAAGTCTATCCGGGATTTGCGTTCTCCGAGAACCAAGAAAGATGTGATGAGCTTGTTAGGTAGATTAAACTATATCAGTCGATTCATTGCTTAACTGAAATCCACATGTGAGCCCATATTCAAATTATTGAAGATAGATGCAGCAATCAAGTGGACAGATGAATGTCAAGAAGCCTTTGATAAGATCAAAGAATATCTGTCAAATCCACCAGTCTTGGTCCCACCAAAGCCTGGGAGGCCTCTTTTCTTGTACCTGACGGTCTTTGAAAATTATTTCGGCTGTGTCCTCGGACAACACAATGTAACCGGGAAGAAAGAGCAAGCGATCTATTATTTGAGCAAGAAGTTTACCAGCTATGAAGCTAAGTATACTCTATTGGAAAGAACCTGTTGTGCTTTGACTTGGGTAGCTCAGTTGCATGCCTACACCACCCACCTCATAACTAGGTTGGATCCTTTGAAATACATATTTCAGAAACCGATTCCCTCAAGGAGATTAGCGAAATGGCAGATTCTGCTCACTGAATTTGACATAGTCTATGTCACTCGCAGTGCAATAAAAGCTCAGGCATTGGCAGATCATTTGGCTGAAAACTGTCACGACCCAAATCCCAAACCTGGTCGTGATGGCGCCTCTCGTGGAGACAAGGCCAGGCAGTCAACCCAATTCATCCATTAAGAATAATTATTTAACGCAATTATAGTACAACATGGTTTAATAATACCAAATAGCAAAAAAATATATATATAAATATGCGAAAATCCATCCCAACACGGCCCTAACTGGGGTGTCACAAGTCACGAGCATCTAAAGAAGACTGAACATCTTTATATGGCCAAAAATATATACAAAATAAAATCTGGAGTTCAAAAGATGAAGTCCGGTGCCGCGAACACTGGCGGTCACCTTGCTCAGCTTCAATAATAATGCCTTCAATGAGCTAATAACCCGCTACCGGGTGGAACAATACCTGCAACAGCACGCGAGGTACAGGGAGTAAAGTGAGTACTCCAACTCAGTGAGTAATAAAAGTAAATAATAGCTGAAAGCAAGAAATCACGTAAGGCACTCCATCATTCTATATAGAACAGTACAACCCTTTTTGAGAAGAAGAGTAAAACCGTGAAATCCGTTGGAAAACATCTGGGATCAGTTAAAACCTCTTTTGAAAATATTTCTTTTCAACAGTTGCGAAAATAATTTCAACAAGTAGGAAATAATCAGAAATTTGCCCCTCGGGCTCAATATCAACCTCTCATTATAGTATCATCCCCGCGGGCTCACTCCCAGCTCACAAAGTACAATATCAGCCTCTCGGACTCACTCCCAACTCACAAAGTACAACATCAGCCTCTCGGGCACAGCACTCCATTAACAAATAACACTAGGGTATCTGGTAAATAGTGCAAGAAGTAGCATGGATGCCAATGATATGAGTGCTGAATGTCATCACAATATTACAAAATAAGAACAAATGCATGAGTTCAATGCAATGCATATGACGGTACACTCTAGTACCAGTTGCGGCGTGCAGCCCGCTCCATTTATTTATCGTCGACGGCGCGCACTGGGGGTGTGTACAGACTCCGGAAGGGCTCCTACAGCCCAAGCGCAATAACAAGCCATCTCGTGGCATCACATATAGGCTCTCAGCCTCATATCAATATCAGTATAATC
>MU681289.1:0-11472 GCA_026770625.1 Nicotiana glauca
GACGTTGATAACACCGATATGCACTTCAAACCAAACTTATGAAATTTCTTCTAAAATGGTAACTTCCACAATAGGTGCCAAAACGCTCACGGGTTATCGAAAACCCAATCCGGGCATACGTCCATGTCCGAAATCATCATACGAACTTGCTGGAACCTTCAGATCCCGATTTCAAGGTCGTTTACTTGAAATTCAAATCCTAATTCATTCTTTCAACTTTAAGCTTCTCAAATGAGAATTCTTTTCCCAAATCAACTCCGAATTTCCTGAAATCAAATTCTGACCACGCGTACAAGTCATAATACCTGAAGTGAAGCTGTTCTTGGCCTCTGACTTCAGAATGGAGCGCTGGTACTCAAAACGACTGGTCGGGTCGTTACATCTTCTTTCACAAAACTAGCGTTGGCAGTGATAAAAAGAAAAGAGGGAGTAGAGAGATTAGGGTTTCTCTATCACGACCCAAAATCTAACCATGGTCGTGATGAAGCCTATCGTGTTACAAGGCAATCCTATTTGCCAAAATATTACTACTAATTAATTTTAAGGATTTAATAAAATAATACCAACATTCAAACTTCTCATAACTAAATCAACTCTAAATATAATTAATATAAAATACGAAAATGGAAACTAGCCCCAAACATCGGGGTCTCACTAAGTCATGAGCGTCTAAAATTATAAACTATGATATAATAAGTGTCTAACTATCCAAAAGAAGAAATGGCAAAAGGAGTAACAAGGTCCTGCGAACGATGGCAGCTACCTTGCAATCTCCACAGATAGTCGGCCTAAAATCAACGATCGCCGCGCTCTAACTCACCTGGATCTGCACATAAAATGCAGGGTGTAGTATGAGTACAACCACATCAGTAGTAACAGAAATAACTAAGGAATTGAGTAGTAGTGACGAGCTAAGAAAAATTGTGCAATTATTTATTTTTCATAATTTACAATAAACATGAATAAACAGGTAAATTCCATAAAAGCAACAAGTACCACAAACAAATTGACAGGTAAATGCAACAACAACAAAAGTAAATGCAACCTCAAAGAAATGTCACTCCATCACTCAGCACTGACACTCAACACTCAATACTCAACACTCAATACACTCAACACTCTGCGCTCACTGGGGGGTATAGATTCTGAAGGGGCTCCCAAAGCCCAAGCGCTAAGCACGGGCAACTCACGTGCCATCATATCAATACCTGGATCCGCACAGTCAACTCACGTGCTACACGGACAAATCACGCGCTATGGTATCAATACCCGGACCCGCACGGTCAACTCACGTGCTACGCGGACAACTCACACGCTATGGTATTAATATCCTCACAACCAAGGCATCGGTCTTACTCAATCATATACCTCACTAGCCTCACTATCATCAACAAATAAGGGGACACATCCCACATCAAGTATCACAACATATTAGCAAATAATAAAGACTGAGGTAAACATGTACAATAATTTCTATGACTGACTACAAATAATGTGGGCATGAGCAAAGCCTAAGCATGATCTCTAACATGAAGGCAAACAAGTTCAACAACAAGTACACACATAGCCACATATTATAGCCATTAGGACTTACAACCTCACGGGATGGACCAAGTCTCAATCCCTCGGAGTGCACACCTACACGCCCATCACCTAGCGTGGGTATCACCACCAAACAATCACATGATATTAATTTCTCCGGGTTTAAACCCTCAAAGCCAGAGTTAAAACTATTACTTACCTCAACCGCGTAAAATCTTACTCTGGGATGCCCTTGTCTCTGGACTCGGTATCCAAAAGCACTTAATCTATCCATAATTAGATTAATACCATAAACATGTGCTAAAGAATTGAATTCCACAATAAAAACTACAAAATATGCCAAAAATTCGAAATCGGCCAAAACCTGGCCCCCGGCCACACATCTCGGAATTAGTCAAAAATGGCAGAATAATTATCCTCGTCCTCTTCCGAGTCTAACCATATAAAATTCGTCAAAATCGGACTCCGTTTGATCCCTCAAATCTTCACTTAAAACTCTCCAAAACTCAAACCCTAACTACCTCAATTTTCACTTTGAAATCATCAATCAAATCCCAAAAAATGAAGATAGATTCATGAAATATAATCAAAACCGAGTAGAGAAATTTTACCCCAATCCATATGGTGAATATCGCCTCCAAAATCTCCCAAATTCGAGCTCCCCAACTCAAAATATGATCGAATGAGCAAATCCTAGTTTTATGTATTTTTCTACTAGCTATTCTGCCTCGTTTCTCATGCCAAAAAATCCCTAAACTTGTATGTTATGCCTCCAATAGATTCCTTGTGAAATTCTAGTCAAGTTAGGCTTTTTAATCACTCAATTTGACTTTATATTGAATGAGATATGTAGATTTTAATATTTGCAAATAGTGCAGATTTTTAAATACGCTGCTAGTGGCAATATCGTAATTACTTTGAAAAAAAACCTAGCAACCTAATTTTTAGTAAAATGACCATAAAATTCTCATACGATGTCCAAATTCGATCATTCTTTTTGCTACGGGTCCATAATTACGGTATGGATGTAATGCTTCAATCGAAAAAGAAATCGGAGCTCATTTATTCAATATGATATCATTTATGCTTAAAGAAACGACGTCGAAACATAAGAAAAACGAGCGCAACACAACCCAAAGCTACCCGAAACTCACCCGAGGCCCACGGTATAAGCACATGATTTTTGCCCTATATGAGAACTACTCCCAAAAAATTCAAAATAAAACAATTTTCCTTTGTGTGCAATTTTGAGATTTTTCGCAGCATTTTTGGATAATTATTTGTATTTGTCTGTGCATGTTTATTTGTTAAATTGATGAAAATACAAAAATATATCGCATTTGCATTCTTAGGATTTAATTCTACAATTAGGAGTAATTAAGTTTGTTTTACAAAATGGAAAAATCACAAAAATACGTATTTTGCATTTTTAGCATTTAATGTCCAAATTGTGTAAGTTTATTTTAATTGATGTTTAATTTTGTATGATAATTATTATTAGGAGTTGATTGGTATTTTAAGTTAATTTTGGTTTTATTAATTTAATTTAGGATCTTTAAGTGTTAATTTTTCAACAAATAAACGAAAAGAAGAGCAAAAAATATGAAAGAAAAATCGGATTGCGCCTCTTATCCTAATTTGAATTCACATGGCCCAAATGTCTTACATGTCCAACCCTAAACCCATCGGGTCAACCCGACCCGGTCTGCCCCATAAGCCAAACAACCCCCCCTCATTTTTTTATTTCATTACACTACCTAAACAAACCCTAAACCTAAAACACCCGCCCCCCTCTTCATCTTCTCCAAACAACCCCTCGAGTCGCGAGCTCCAGCCAGCCATGGCTGCCCTTCCCCTTGTTCGTCGACCAGCAACCAAATGACCTCCAGCCCCAGCCCATCACCATCGACGTCCAGTAGCCACCAACAGCCTCACTCCAGCCCATCAACTCGCCGACCAAAACCAGACGACCACCATACCCCAGTGTCGTCCTTCTTCTTCTTCGTGGATGACATCACGTCAACCAGCCATTTCTGCCGCTCGATGAAATAGCTTCACTGTCCAGCCCCATTCCAGCCATGAGCGACCAGCCATGGGCGACCATCCACTGCTTCTGCTTCGTCAACCTTCATGAAACAACCATTTCCAGCCATGAACCAGCTCCAAAACGACCAGTTGTTCGTCGTCAACCACCCGATGTCGTCAGTCATTGTTATTTGTTTTGTTCGTCGTCGTCGTCTTCAGTTGTTTGCTGCTCATCGTTTGTTTAAAATGATCGTTGGCCGGAAATATTTTGTTTACGTCGAAGTTGAAGTGTTCGTCCGAATATTCTGGTTCGATGTGTTGATTTCGTTTAAAGTCGCGTCAATGTGCAGTTGTAATTGTTGCTTCATTTTGGTTTAATCGGAAAGCTCCTTCAGGTCTGTCCTTCATCATCTTTGTTTTGTTAGTATGATTCTGTTTTAATAGTTGTGTAAAATATTTAGAGTTTACAGCTTGTGATTCATTTTTGTGTTCATTATCCTACCATGCTTTAGCTTCGTTTTGATTGTCTCTTGTTAAATCATTGAATCCTTCATCTTGGTGGTATTGATGTTGGATTTAATTTGGAGTTCAATTGATGATTGATTTTTAGTAATTTGAATCTACTTGTTGTTCTGTTAAGTTTGTCTTTAACGCGAATCTGACTTTGTTGAAGTGATTCCTAATGTTGTTGATTGGAAATTAATTTCATGTGTTAATTAGTCAATTGTTAGGCTTGATTTGGTTATAACTGTAATAATTTGGTGTTTAATTAAGAATCAATTTTGGTCAGTTGATAATTTTGTTACAGATTGAAGGTTTGGGGGTAGAATAGTAATTCCAGTAATTTCAGGGGTAATAAGAGAATTGAAAACTTGAAGAATTGTTTAATTTGGGTGTTCCGTCCACTAAGCACTAATAATAGTAAAATAAGATATTTTTTAATGCATAGTGGGGAACAAGACATAATGGTGGTAAAATAAGTAATTAAAGTATAGTGCCCATGACCTTTGAATTAATTAATGAGTGGGACAAATGGTAGTGGGGGACAAACAAATTAAAAATGGCACAAAACACTTAGTAATGGGCTGGTAAGAGAATATTACGGGCAAGAATATTTTTTAAATAGTGTGAGTGCTTTTAAGAGCTGACAGGGCTTGTTTTTTGCTATAAATAGAGGCAGACCTGGACAGATTAAAGGGTCTTCTTTTTTGGTCGAAAAATCAGTGCAAAAAAAAAATAGAAGGGACTTAGGACAGAATAAAGGTGGCTTTTGGAAATCATCTTTGAGAGGTCACATTTGAGAATAACATAAGTCTTTGATAAAGAAACAATCGGTTTGGAGAGCCTAATAGATTAGGAGGTCTTCTTTTCAGTCCAAAAAAATCAGTTCGAGAGGGACTCTTTTTGGTCAGTTTAGAGTATATCATTTTAAGAGAGTGTTTGAGAGTTAAAAACTGAAAAAGGGAGGTCTCTTTTGCTATTGAAAATCAGTACTGGTTTGCTACTATTTCATTGAAGTTCCAAGTTTCTTTCTTTGAGTGTTTGAAGTTCAGAAACCTACTATTCTATTGCATTCCTGGGTCTCTATCTGTTGCTGGTTGTTGCTGTTGTTGTATACTACTGCTGTGCTGATCACTCATGTTTCTTATTCTTTTTCCAATATCAGGTACACTTTCGAATCAACACTGATGTAGCTGTGAGATATAAAAGTGAAATGAAATACTAGGGTGATTGATGAATTAGTGTTGTATCTGTAGTTTAATAGATATGTGATAAGTATTTGTAAAGTCTAGTTTCATGACTCAATAAGAATGCATGGTGTAGTTTTGTACTTAACTAGAATTGTTGGGTTTTTAAATCACAGTTTGTAGTTGTTGTCACACCTCCTTTTGGCGCGCACCATACCCCAGGGGGGTAGCCGCGAGGGAGTTTTTCCATTTAAAGTGACAATATTCGAAATGGGATTATTTATGTATTTCAGAGTCGCCACTTGGAATAAATTATGGTGTCCCAAGTCACCGATTTATTTAAATCCCAAATCGAGGAAATTTCGACTTTCCAAATGAAGTCTGCGAACCAGAAATTCTAAGTAAGAAATTCTGTTGACCCGAGGGAAGGTGTTAGGCACCCCCGGATCCCGTGGTTCTAGCACGGTCGCTTAAACTATTGTAAATAGCTAAAATATCTGATTTTAATACATATTATAAATCATGTGCTTTTAATCAATTCTAAACCGCTTTCATTAAATTAAAAACTATACATTTAAACCTTTAAACAGAACGAGTATAATCTCAACCTGGACCCCGGCCCAAATGAATATGCAAGTCAAATGTGTGCCTGGGTCATTTATTTAACTTATACCGGGTAGGACGGTTATCAAAGCTCAACGACATTTTTTATTCATATAAAACAAAATGTTCGTTCGAAATTATTTTTAATTACTCTATGGAAGCGATAATGCATGAAGTGATTCCGATTTTAACTAACTCTCTACCAATTAATCGAAAAGGCATTTGATTCAAATGAAAACATTTTTAATAGAAGGCGAGCATTTATCTATCTTCTGATTTTATATATACATCTCAACTTTCTTGTCAAATTAGATTGAAAATATTTATTTGGGCATGATTTATTGAACTGGGACAAGTGGTTAATGAAGGGCCAACAAACTAATAAAGAGACTAGTTATTATGTCACAAAACTAGTTCGGCAATTCTTTATCGAATGTGAAATTGTCTACTTTTAAACTTGATGTATTTATCCAACCGTTAATTAACAAGAGACTTTGAACTGTAAACAAATCAGCTAGCTTTAATGTCTACACAATTCACATACTGTCGAGAAAATATCACACTCAGTTTTACAGTCCATGATTCAAATTGAAACTACAACAATCTAAGTTATACAAATATACCTTACATTAAACAGATGTATGTGATAAGCTAATCTAAATAAGTGAATAAACAAACAACGACCCAGGGACTTAAGTCCAATGAACATCCTTTCATTTCCAAACTTCAATTTGAGTCTACAGCCACATAAATATGAAAATGTGTACCTGGAATTTGGACAAACAGAAATGAAGGAAGGAGACGTTAGTAACAGCTCCAAACACAACAAGCAGAACAGCAGGTTCAACAACCACGATAAACCAATATCGAACAGTTTCAGAAAATTTCCAAGAGTAACTTAACCAAGCAGAAAACTTAACGAAAACTGGTAAAAGCTTCAAACAAAACTCAACTTCACCACAAATTGGAACTCCAGTAATACCAATTTGCAATCACCAATCAAAAATTAAAGAGGAACCAGATGCAGAGTCACCAATTTTTGACTTTGAACACTCAAAAGAAAAGGAATAGATTGAAACTATGGGAGTAATCTCAATCTTGCAATCCTGAATGCACTATTTCTTTTTGTTTACAAGACCAGTTTAAAGTCCCACTCTTTTCTCGAACTCTCTGATTTTCAAGGACTGGAAAGGACTCTCAAAGACTGGAAATCCTTGATCAGGGACTGGAAAATCTTAAAGGCTAAAAAAAAAACTGATCCAGGCTGGAAGAAAACTTAAGACTAAGACTGGAAAACTGATAGGCTAAAAACTAATCCTCCAAAAACTGATTTGCTTAAGGACTAGAAAAATCTGATTAGGGATTGAAAAATCTGTCCGGGACTGGAAAATCTGCCCTCTACTATTCTGAAAACTTGCCTTATATAACTCTAAAACTGAACTCTTGCCAGCCTGTTCAACACTTCAGCTTATTAGAAATATTTCTTCCATCATATTCCCCTCAGGTTCCCACTTCTCTTTGTCTAAGTATGGGATTTGCCTATTAAAAACTCCTGAAGTCAGAAACTGGTGGAACACCCTGCTGTCCAGCAGGTTCCACTACCCTATCCCATGTGCATTGCACATCTTTAACATTAAACTGATACTGGTTTCTGATTTCCACTACTTAGTGTCTAAACAGGCTGTGATTTACACTATAACCCTCTCTCTTAGGCAACTTAACCAATAGTTCGAGGGTACACTGAATGTACCATTAGTAAACCAACTAAAACTCGCATTTTATCATGGCTAAACAACTATATCCAATTTATATTCTAATCTAAGCCAGTGATTCAGAGGGAATTAATCAGTACTAATAGTATTACTGTCGTATTGTTCTAACAAAACTACGCGACTAATCGACGGTGTTCATTCGAACAATTATAACACATATAAACTGAAAACAATTGATTAATGCACTGACAGTGATCCATGTGGTCGGGCAAAAGCAAGGGAAAACACGGAACTAATTGTTCGATGATATTAATCGAAGCGAATATGTATACTATAACAAACACATTTGACAAACAATCAGAAGCAACAAATCGACCAAATAAAAGGTCTTTGAGAGAAGAACAGAAAAATTAGCAAAAATTGAAAAAGACAAAAGAATAACAAAACTAAATTAACAACAAATATTCATGAATAAATATAGAAGAAAAGGAAGAAAGAAAATACCTCAAAAAGGAAAAATCAGAAATCAAATGGGCTTGGACCAATTCGGACTTGAAACTTTGAGGCCAAACGAACCTTAATCGGGGTGTTCTCAGTTGAGAACACCTAGATTAAGGTCTATCAGACCTCAATCTTCTATTGAATTTAGCCAGAAACCCAACTTTCGGATTTCTAGGGTTCATACGGGCGTTTTGGGATTTGGGGGGTTTTTGGTTAGATTCGAACCAAACCAGTGTCGGTTTGGTCACGAGGGAGGTCAGGGGAGTGTTGGGTATCAATTTGGGGAGGTCTGGCGTAAGTTGGGTCTTGGCTGGAATATTCGATTGAAGATTCGAGAAGCTGGAGGTTGATTCGAGGTAAACTAAACTTGGATTTGGGTTGAGGGGGTCGTGGTGCTATAGGGGTGTTAGTTTGGCGGTCACCGGCGTCGTCGCCGTCGGTTTTTTCAGGCGAAAGGAATGGGGGCGGCTAGGGTTTCTGTCCGTCTCTGAAAGAGACGAAAGGGGTCGTTTGGGAATGAAGTGAATGCGGAGGGTTTGGGGGTTTTGGTATAGGGGATATTGGTTGATTAGTCTTGGCCGTTGGATGGTAGGAACCAACGGTCCAGATCGAATCACTTAACCAGAACGGGGTCATTTTGGATTTAAACCGAGCGGGTTTGATTTGGTACCGGGTCAAACGAGTAGGGTTGGGAGATTTGGACCGTTGATCAAAGTAAGATCAACGGTTTGGATGGTGATGCTTTAAATGGCGTCGTTTGGTTGATGCTGGGGCTGACACGGACCGTTTGATCAAGTGAGATGAACGGCTCAGAGGCTGCACATCAAAACGATGTAGTTTGGGTGGTCTTGGAGATGGATCATATTGGACTGGGTAAGAGGTGAGGTTTGGGCTGGTGAATTTACTTGGGCCCGGTCCGATTTTTATTCCTCCTTTTTCAACTTTTCTTTTTAATTCCTAATTCAAACAAAATTCCTAAGTAAAAAATGTAAAAACCAAAATTAAACACTAATAATCTTAACTTAATTTATACTAAAAATCAAACTTAATAAATATCCATTTTACTTTAAATAAAAATCAATCGCACATAATTAAATATCAAATCACACAATTTTGACATTAAGCACTCAAAAAACACACAATGCATTATTTTTTACGATTTTCATTTTCTTGTAAATAAAACTTAATTTCTCCTAAATAAATCTAAATGTAAACGCAACATATTTTTTTGTATTTTATATTAGTTCAACAAATAACACGCACAAGGAAAGGCAAACAAATACGAAAAATAACACGAAGGTCCACAAAAATCGCACACAACACAAATAAAAAAATATTTTATTTTGATTTTTGGGAGTAATCCCTCTATAGTGCAAAAATCACGTCCTCACAGTTGTCGATTGCAGATTAAATGCAGTTAGTTGTGTAATTTGTATAATGAACAAATAATTAATAGATTGGTTACTTAGACTTCATCTTTAGTTAGTGTTTGTATTTAAGAACGATTTTAGGATGGTGTACTCCAATGGATTCCTAGTGCAATGTAGCCTTAATTATCTAGCTAATTCTACCAAGAATCTGATTCCATTAGGCAGTATATAGGCCAGTGTTTGAATCCAGAATAACATCTTCTAGTAGTTAATTCCATTAGTCTCAATCATCTAAAAATGTTAGTTTAAATTAATTAGAGAATGGTTAGTTTGTTTTAATATTTTTGTCAATCTCGTATGGTATTTATAATTTTAGCTTTAGTAATGTTCGCTTATAGAATAGGGCACGAAACAACCTCCCTTTATGCGAGCTCGAACGCAATTTTTCGTTTGCATTTTCCTTAATCTAATAACTAATAAGAGGCCCGAACTTACAAGCATGTAATTAATTAGGACCTTTTCTTTATTACTAGAGACGGAAAAATAGAAAAAATGTAGTCACTTTAGGATCGTCCTTTAAAAATAAATGAGACGAGCCTCGCCAAATAAAACGCACAAGCTGCGGGGCCCTCATAAATGTATATATTAAAATACTTTGTTTTCGGGACGGACTGTTTAGCGAATTTCACGGCCTTCCCCAAAATAATAAGGCGTTAGTCTCTTTAGGCGTGTATTTAATAATTTTACCTTCCTAAATTCGGGTGTGCATTTCATGCGACCCAAATCCAAATCCCAAAACGTTGAATAAAATGTGTTGAGGATCCGGGTGCATTTCATATGACGTGATCCAAAAATATATTTTAAACGACGTTCAATTCCTTAAAAATAATTAAAAGCGGTTAAAAGTTAAAATTTGCACATAAGTTAAAGCATGTTATAAATCAGATAAATAAGCTAAATATGACAGTTGAGCGACCGTGCTTGTAACGACCCGACTGGTCGTCTTGCATTATCGAACCCCATTCCCTTAAATAATCCTTTCCGCATTTGCTTTAGCTGAATTATGACTTGCGGGGGCAGGTGGTTCGGAAGTTAGAAGAATTTCGGGCAAGAATAAGCCTATTCGCTTCATTTAGTATCTTCAAAAAAGGCCAAGTTTGACTTCGATCAACATTTTGGGAAAACGAACCCGAAATTGCGATCCGGTAATTTTTGAGGGTCCGTGGGAAAATATGGGACTTGGGCGTGTGCCCGGAATCGAATTCCGAGGTCCCTAGCCCGAGTAATGGAATTTTTCGTAAAAGTTGTTAAGTTAAGTTTCAAAGAATTAAATAAACTAAGAAATTATTTTTTTTATAGGTATCGGGGTCGGATTTCAATTTCAACACTTGGTACGAGTCCGAAATATCATATAAGACTTACCCGTAAAGTTTGGTGTCAATCCGAGTAGTTTAAGGGCGTTCTAACCCGTTGGTAGGAAATTAAGAACTTGAAGTTCATTAGATTTGATTAATTGGTTTTGGGGTCCCATTCCGTGGTTTAATAATGTTTTGGGTGTTTCGAAGGTTCGACTAGGTCCGCCTCGTGATTTCACACTTGTCGGAATGTTCGGGCGGGGCTCGGGAGCCCCGAGCGTCAAATGGTCGAGGTTCGAGCGAAGCTAGAAATTGAAAGGGAGCAACATATGCTGCTTCTGTCAAAACCGCTTCTGCGGCTCTTGGACCGCAGAAGCGGCCCTTCTATCGCAGAAGCGGTTAGGCATCCAAGGGAAAAAAAAAGCATAAGCGGTTCCGCTTATGCGGCCCCTAGACCGCAGAAGCGGTCGACCAGCCCTCGCCAAAAACCGCAAACGCAGTTTATTTTCCGCATATGCGGGATCGCAGAAGCTATCCCATGACCGCAGAAGCGGAAATTGCAGGGGGCAGTGAGCTCATTTAATACGGGCTCAAATGTTTTATCTCCCATTTTCTCATCACTTGGGCGATTTTGGAGATTTCAAAGAGGGTGTTTCTCCCTATTATCACAAGGTAA
>MU681292.1:0-13444 GCA_026770625.1 Nicotiana glauca
ACATGAAAGAAGATGGTTAGTTTATTCTAAAGACTTGGATAAAGTATTTTGTTTTTGTTGTAAGTTGTTTAATACGACTTCTAGTATAAGTAACAGTAAACTAGCGAATGATGGTTGTAGAGATTGGAAAAACATTAGTGCCAAGCTTAAAACTCATGAAACATCAAACGAGCATATTATTAATATGGGTGCTTGGCTTGATTTGGAATTGAGATTGCAGGAAAATAAAACAATTGATAAAGATGTTCAAGATCAAATCAATAGAGATAGAGAGCATTGGAAAAATGTATTGTCAAGAATTATTGCCGTCATAAAAACTCTTGGGAAAAATAATTTGGCATTTAGAGGGAAAAGTGAGAAGATCTATCAAGAAAGCAACGGAAATTTTTTAAGTCTAATTGAAATGATTGCAGAATTTGATCCGATCATGCTAGAGCATATTCGGCGAATTAAACATGATAAAATTCATAATCATTATCTTGGACATAATATTCAAAATGAATTGATAAATTTGTTGGCAAGTGAAATTTAGAATAAAATTATTACAAAAATTATAGAAACAAAGTATTTCTCAATCATACTTGATTGCACTCCAGATACTAGTCATCAAGAACAAATGTCTTTTATATTGCGAAGTGTGGACATTTCAGCAACTCCAATAAAAATTACTGAATATTTTTTAAAATTCCTAAAAGTTGATGATACAAGTAAAAAAGGTCATTTTGAAGTTATTATAGATAAGATAAAAAATATTGGACTTGATATTGATAATTTAAGAGGACAAGGATATGATAATGGATCCAATATGAAAGGAAAACACCAAGGATTGCAAAAAAGACTTCTAGTTCTAGATACAAATCCTAGATCATTTTATACACCATGTGGTTGTCATAATTTAAATTTAGTACTTTGTGACATGGGTAATTCTTGCACAAAGGCTATATCATTCTTTGGAGTGGTTCAACGAATATATTCACTATTTTCTTCTTCTACTAAAAGATGAAAATTTTTAAAAGATAGTGTGCCTAGTCTAACTCTTAAATCATTGTCACAAACACGATGGGAAAGCCGTATTGAAAGTATTAAAGCAATAAGATTTCAATCTCCACAAATAAGAGATGCATTATTGAAATTAGTAGAAGTTAGTGAAGATCCGAAAACCAAAAGTGAAGCTGGTTGCAACATATGAGCTTGAAAATTTTGAGTTTTTATTAGGTATGACTATTTGGTATGATATATTATTTGCGTTAATTCAGTTAGCAAAACTTTACAATCAAAATATATGCATATTGATATTTCCATAGATCAATTAAGAGGTTTGATTTCCTTTTTTCAAAATATAGAGAAGAAGAATTTGTATCTGCTATGGTTTCTGCGAAGAAAATTGCATCTGAGATGAATATAGAACCTCAGTTTCGTAGTAAATCGGTAATATATAGAAAAAAATAATTTGATCAGAATATTGACAACGAAATCACTAGGTCTCTTGAAGAGTCTTTTAGAGTAGATTACTTTTTATACATAATAGACCAAGCTATTTTTTCTCTCCAAAATAGATTTGAACAATTCGAAACCTATGAAAATATTTTTGGTTTCCTCTTTGGTGGTAAAAAATTACGATCACCAGATGATGAGAATTTAAAAAACTGAAAAGGCCTAAAAATGCCACTCAACTTTCAGAAATGATTTGTCCATGCCATCCGCCAAAAAATTACTATTTCCATGCCACTGCCGTTAAAGAAATGGCTCATCCATGCCATCATTGACTAACAGCTCAATTTTTATTTGGCCCATCCATGCCACTGCCGTTAGTAGATAATAATACGCTAGTCGATATCCTCAATCAGATAAAAAGACTTGATTCCTTTCCAAATGCATATATTGCTTATAGAATAATGTTAACAGTTCCGGTAACAGTTGCCTCAACGGAGATAAGTTTTTCAAAATTAAAATTGATAAAATCTTATTTAAGATCAACAATGTCTCAAGAGAGGTTGAATGGATTAGCTATATTATCAGTTGATAAGGAATTGTTAGAAGAAATTGATTATAAAACAGTTATTCATACCTTTGCATCTCAAAAGGCTAGGACAATAAACTTGAAATAAAAAATATATATGAAAGTTTTTTTTTTTAAGAAAAAAAGTAAGGCCTCCATTTGAAGTTTGGCTTTTGGCCCCCAATAGTATTGAGCCGCCCCTGAGGGTAGTGAGTCCTTATCCCTATTTTGTGCAGGCAGAGAAGATATTTCTGATAGATCCATGGACAGAGAGGTGAATCGATGCTCATAAAGATTTGTATGGGGCCTATGTTAATATCTGACTATTTTTTTGAAGATGTGTACAAGTATACATGGAGTTTTTGTCGAAATTTTCGGTTGCCGATGACCTTTTTATATAGTGTGCCTCCGCCTCTGCCCTCAACTCAAAGCAGGCATGCATAATCACATCAACAATATAAAGTTAGTGAAGCAGTACCTCAAATCAATCAGTCACAATGTTAGGCAAGCCACTTACCTCGAAGCAACCTCAAATCAATCAGTCACAATGCTCTTTCCACGAATATCCGACTCCGAAAGTCCCAAATCTAGCTAAAACCAATTACATAGATAAATATAACTATAAGAAACTAATCTAGCTTATGAAATCAAAGCAAAGGCAAGGAATTGGAAAATTTCCCAAAAAAGCCTCCCGGAGACCACGTCTCGGAATCGGGTAAAAGTCACAAAATATGAACACACATTCACTCACGAGTTCACTCGTACTAAAGTTATCCAAATCCGATGTCAAAATCCTATCAAAACTTGTATCTTAGTTGTAGAACTTCTTTCTATTTTGCCCAATTTTCTCCCAAATTCCGAAATTGAATTATAAAATTAATGATAGATCAGTAGGATATAACAAAAATCGAGTTAAGAATCATTACCCAATTGATATATCTGAAAATCCCTCAAAATCTCGTCCAAATCCGTGCTCCCAAACTCAAGTTTTGATAAAATTGGCTAACCCTCAATTTTGAAATGTTTAAGTACTGCCTAGTGATTCCTTAATCCCGATCATGGAAATAGCCTCGCGATCGCAAAGCTCAACTTTGTTGCCCAGAAAAATAACTCCACGCGAACGCGTAAAACTCCACGCGAACGCGATGCTTTAACTCTCATACTTACGCGATCGCGAATAGCCCAAAGCATTCGCGATGAGAAAAGCTAGTGGCCCAGCTTTGGTCCACTTAACCCTACACGATCGAGACCTACTCCTCGCGTTCATGATGCTTCCACTGGACACACCTTCGCATATGCGAGCTCCTATTCGCGAATGCAAAGAACAAACCTCTGCAACAAAAACACCAAAAAAATCTGCTATCTTTCCAAAGTCTAAAATGATCCGTTGAGCATCCGAAATACACCCGAGGCCCCCCGGAACCTCAACCAAACATACCAACAATTACTAAAACACCATACAAACTTATTCGAGCCTCAAATTACATAAAAAAATGCTAAATTTACGAATCTCCCTCCAATTCAAACTTAATGAACTTGAAACTTCAAATTTCCACAACCGATGCCAAAACCTAGCAAACCATGTCCGATTGACCTCAAATTTTTCAGATAAGTCATATTCAACAATACGGACCTACTCCAACTTCCAAAATTTAATTCTGAACCCGATATCAAAAAATTTCACTGCCGGCCCAAAACTCTAAAAATTCAACTTTAGCCATTTCAAGCCTAAATTAGCTACGAACCTCCAAAACACAACTCGGATACGCCCCTAAGCCCAAAATCACCCAACGGAGCTAATAGAATTGATGGAACTCCATTCCGGAGTCGTCTTTACACAGTTCCAACTACGGTCCAAATTTCAAGACTTATGCCTCCACTTAGAGACTAAGTATCCCAAACACTTCCAAAAACTAAAATTATCATTTTCGCGAGTTTTGGCCTAAGTCCACCATTTTTTACTCTGTTTTGAATATTTTTGAGAGAGATTGAAGAGGGAATCAAGGAGGACTTGTTGGAGGTAAGAATTTTGGACTTAAAACTCGATCCTATTGTGAAATCTACCTAATAAATCATGGAATCTAAGCCAAAAATTGAGGAATTAGTGCTTGAGATTTAAGAGACATTAAAATGAGAATTTGAGAGGTCATTTGGACTCCTATTTTAGTGTTCTTGTTATGCATAGACTCGTGAGAGTATGAGAATTCCGAAAATGTAAATTTCCCTTGATTTTAAGACGTAGGCCTGAGGGACATTTTGGTTATTTTACCTAATTTCGCATATTAGCTTAGAATTTCTTTGTAGAATCAGTTACTTGAAGTGTTATTTACATTATGAAATCGAATTGAATAGATTTGGGACATTTGGAGTCGAGTACTCATGGCAAGAGCGTGGTTTCGGGTTGATTTGAGTTGGTTCGAGGTAAGTGGCTTGCCTAACATGTGTGGGGGACCTTCCCCTTAGGATTTGGTATATTTGGTAATTGAAATGCCTTTTACGTGAGGTGACAAGTGCGTACTTGTGCTAATTATTGGAAATCCGATTTTCATTAAGTAACTGCTAGTATGTTTCCCTTCTTGTTTTTATTACTCGCACTATTAAGCGTGTTCCAACTAAGAACCAAATTTTAAGACTTATGCCTCCGCTTAGAGACTAAGTGTCCTAAACACTTTCAAAAACTAAAATGAAACCTCCTGGGAAGCCACAATACCAGAAATAGATATGGGGTAAGCAGCTAATAGGGGATCGGGGATTTTAACTCTCAAAATGACCGGTCGGGTCGTTACATCCTCCCCCTTTTAAAAAAATCGTTCGTCCTTGAACGAGCATAAAGACATACCTGAAGTGGTGAAAAGATGAGGATAACGTCTGCGCATAATCTGCTCTCCCAAGTCGCCTCCTCGACTGGCAGACCCTACCACTGAACCTTTACTAATGCAATGTTCTTTGACCTCAACTTTCGAACATGACTATTCAAAATAGCCACTGGCTCCTTTACATAAGACAGATCCCTGTCCAACTGGACTGAGCTGAAATCCAACACATGAGATGGATCTCCATAATACCTCTGGAGCATCGAAACATAAAATTTCAGATGAACTCTTGCTAAGCTGGGAGGTAAGGAAAGCACATAAGTAACCTCCCTAACTTGCCGCAACACCTCAAAGGGACCAATAAACCTTGGGCTCAACTTGCCCTTCTTTCCGAATCTCATAACACCCTTCTTAGGCGAAACTCGGAGCAAGACCCGCTCTCCGACCTTAAATACCACATCGTGACTTCCGGTCTGCATAAATCTTCTGTCTGGACTGGGCTGTGCGAAGTCTAACTTGAATTACCTTAACCTTCTCTAAAGCATCCTAAACCAAGTCAGTGCCTAATAATCTAGCCTCGCCCTACTTAAACCAACCCACTAGAAACCGACACCCCCTACCATATAGAGCCTCATGCAATTCCATCTGAATGTTGACTAATAACTATTATTGTAGGCAAACTCTGCAAGTGGTAAGAACTGATCCCAAGAACCTCCAACTTTATCACATACGCATGGAGCATATCTTCAAGAATCTGAAAAGTGTGCTCGGACTGTCCGTCCATCTGAGGGTGAAATATTGTGTTCAACTCTACCCGAGTACCCAATCAGGCTGTGCATCTCTCCAAAACCATTATGTAAACTGCATATCTCGGTCAGAGATAAGAGATACTAGCACCCCATGTAGTGTGACAATCTCATGGATATAAACTTGAGCCAGCTACTCGGAAGAATAGGTAATCATCATAAGAAGAAAATGAGCTGACTTGGTCAACATATCCACAATCACCCAAACTGCATCAAACTTCCACTGAGTCCGTTGGAGTCCAACAACAAAATACATAGTGATCCGCTCCCATTTCCACTCCAGGATCTCTAACTTCTGAAGCAATCCACCTGGCCGTTGATGCTCATACTTCACCTGCTAATAATTTAGGCACCGAGCAACATATTCTACTATGTCCTTCTTCATCCCCCTCTACCAATAGTGCTTCCTCAAGTCCTGGTACACCTTCACGGCACCCAGATAAATAGAGTACCGTAAGCTATGAGCCTCTTGATAATCAACTCATGCAAACCATCTACATTAGGCATACATAGCCTTCCTTGCATCCTCAATGCACCAGCATCCCCAATAGTGACCTCATTAGCATCACCGTGCTGGACCATGTCCTTAAGGATAAGCAGATGGAGGTCATCATACTGATGCTCCCTGATACGATCATAAAGAGAAGACCAAGAGACCATACAAGCCAATACTCGACTCGGCTCCGAAATATCCAAACTCACAATTGGTTGGCTAAGGCCTAAACATCCAATGCCATAGGCATCTCTACTGCTGGTAGATATGCTAAAATACCCAAAATCTCTGCTCGAAACCTCAAAGAATCGGCCACTACATTGGCCAGGATTGTACAGAATGGTGATATCATAATCCTTAAGAAGCTCTAACCACTTTCTCTGACACAAGTTAAGATCCTTTTGTTTGAACAGATGGTGCAAGCTTGGGTGATCAGTGTAGATCTCATAGGAAAAATCATACAAATAGTGCCTCCAAATCTTCAAGGCCTGAACAATGGCTGGTAACTCAAGGTCGTTGACATGATAGTTCTTTTCATGCACCTTCAGATGTCTAGATGCGTAGGCAATCACTCTATGGTCCTGCATTAACACCGTGCTGAGGCCAATTCGCGACGCATCATAATAAATTGTATAAGACCCCGAACCTAAAGGCAAAACCAATACTGGGGCTGTAGTCAAAGCTGTTTTGAGCTTTTGAAATCTCTCCTCACACTCATCCGCACACCTGAACGGAGCACCTTTCTGGGTTAGCCTAGTCATAGGTGTTGCAATAGATGAGAACCCCTCAACAAATCGATGATAATACCCCGCCAAACCAAGGAAGCTCCGAATCTCTGTAGTTGAGGATGGTCTGGGCCAATTATTCACAACTTCTACATTCTTCGGATCCACTTTTATCCATTCACTCGACACCACGTGACCCAAACTATGTCAAGTACTCTCACTCTACTCCTAAGTCCCTAGGTTCTTCCCCTTCTTGTGTATGTACTGCCTTGGGATACTCTTGAGAACTCTCTGAACTCTGGCACACTAAGGCTGGCCCTTCCACACTGTACTTACTGAATTTGGTTACAAAGTCTAGGTGTAAGCATTGCCTAGGATCCTTGAGATCCTTAGGGAGGTCTGACGCACCTAAACAATGATATTGTCTATGAAATAGGCATTTGAGGCTATTGGAGGTCTTGGGAAATCACTTGGGCCTGCTTCAGGCTCCATATAATGTAGCTTCTTCTTTTCTTTTATCTATTTATGTAATTTATTCATCTGGTTTGTAATAATTTATAAATGAATATTGAGGTGACTAGTGAAAAAGGGTGGGTAATTACATATTTGTGGGGGTAAATGGGTAGAAACCATGCCTATATGGGTAGAAACCATGAAATCATGTTTATAGGACTTAAAATCAACTTCACACGTAGATACCATACCTATAGGATATGATCCAATCCAACTTCTATTATAATGGGTATTTATATGTGCTTTCATTTGTTATCATGCCTACATGTTTCTAACATCAACTCTTCATAATTAGATACCATTCCTATAGGGAACAACGTCAGAAATTCTGCCTATAGATCTAAAATTAGTTTAGTTTAAATAAGTTAATCTAGTTCATAATCAGTCTACTTCGAAACTGGTGTAATTAGTGGTTTGTTTTCCCTGAAATGAATTCTTTCAAATACTACCATAATCTATCATTAGACAGCATGCCTATAGGGACTTAAGAGTTAGTTTTAAAATCTACCCGCTGTTTTGCTACATCAAACTTAGTTATCATGCTCCTAGGAAACCATTATTTAATGCGTAGGCAAACCTATAGGGCGTTGTCAAATCCCGCAACTCTAAAAGTGTTTCTGTTACTTAATGTTATTCTTATTTTAATAGGCTTAAAAATCAATAGGCAAACTTATAGGGCCAGTACTTCTGAGGATAAAACTACATATCTCATGTGTTCTGATATTCGCCTTGATATCATGTCTTAGGAGACTGATTAAAAATATTGCCCTTATTTGTATCTCAATCGTGCTGTTCACATGCTTTATATGTGGAGGTAAACCTGAGCCTCTTATCTGCTATTTCATGTTTTGTTATCTGCCAAAGTCCTATTTGTTCCTACCTTTCGCCTTAGTATTTTCTCCTTTAAAACCTTAGAGGTTCGTCTAGATCTACCTATAGGTAGAGGTCCTAAATTTCCTCCAGAACGATTAAGAAGGGATGGGAAACAACACGTAATAGAGATCGCTAGCCAACACTCGCATTAATAACCACTAAGGGGGTGGGAAGAGTATATATGGGATATGATGATTACGCGCTAATGCCACGTGTAGCCCTCATTGAGGAGTGTTTACCGGACAATGTGTGGGGTGATCCTATAGGCTAACCAACCTAGGACTCCTCCTTTCCCAGAATTCCCTTTGTTTAAAACTTTGTTTCATATGTATACAACTTGTTCAAAATCTTTGCCTTATTATTTGAGTTACACAATGTCCAACGTGATTTACTTGCAGACTATTTGGTTCAACTGTTTATTTGTTAATGGACTAATTCGTAAGTATAAGTTCAGCTGGGATCCACAGTTGTGGACGAAGAAGGGTGCCTAACACCTTCCCCTCGAAGTCATTTGGAGCCCTTACCCTAATTTCTGGTAATGCAAACCAATCCAAGAGTTAATCGCTCTAGGTGCCCTAATGCACCACAACCCGCTAGGTGGTGACTCTTCAAATACCCAATTTCCGAAAGGAAATGAGTTATTACCCCCATGAACGTCGAAACCCGGACTCCGTCAAAAAGGAAAAAGGAGGCGCGACAGCATGGCGACTCTGCTGGGGATACCTTCAGGCTCTTACCATAATGAACTTATCCTTTTATGAATTAGTCCAAGTATGCTTCATCCCATAACCTTCTCTCTTATTTGAATTTAACTGCCATTTTCTTTTAACCATTTATGGTTCTCAATTCCTGAAACTAACTTGGCTCTTTGTTTTCCTTTTCCTGTAACTATTTTTCAATTATTTAAATACTGTATTTATTTTTCCATACGTGCAAATACTTGATTACATGTTATTCTGCATCATATTCCACTCGTGCGTATCAAATCCTATATTAACGCTTTAATGAGTGGTTGTTCTCTTCATATTTACTACCCTTGAATTCAGAAAGGCTTATTTGCTGTAAAACCAGTCGATTAGCAGTGCAGTCGACGGTTCTGTGCCTTCCCCCTAGAGTTGTCTGCTTGAGGGTACTAGTCTAAAATCCCATAGAAACCTTACTCTGGTTAAAATTGTGCATGTATCATGGTCAAACCTAGTCGGATCACTTATGTTGTCCACATAATGATCCTTTAAGATAAGCCTTATCCAAAGTCCATCGGGTTTTCCATAATCCCAATGGACACAATCATGTTCTGTGCATTAATTTGGGGAACTAAATGCCAAGATATTGATCATAAATGTATAAATAGTCAAGTCTGGTAGGGGTAAGGCCTAACCCTTTTGTTTTGCAAAAAATGAGGCACGAGGTCCCCAGATTCGGTATGATTAGCAATGGGAGGACCTTTCCTCAAGTGACAAGAAATATGTGAGAAAGTACCTGGTAACTTGCCTTCCTTGCTAGATATTAAGCCAAACAACAAACTGATCGAGGCTACCACTTTATTCTGGGATAGTGAAAGGGTTGTGTTTCATTTTGGCGACATAGAAATGACACCGCTTCTGGAGGAAATTAGAGGGCTTGCGGGATTGACTTGGGATAATCCCGGGCTATTGGTACCAGAAAACCGACGGGCAAGGGATTTTTAAAGATTATGGGGCTGAAGAAGAATGTCGACCTAGTGTGCTTGAAGGAATCTTACATACCTTTCGAATATCTGTACGAGAGGTATGACATAGCAAGTCTTTCCGTACTTACCATGATGATATATCTCTCACTTCTCTAGGTCAAATCCACCGTAGAGTGTTTGTATTTATTGTGTGCTTCCTAGGCCTGATAGTGTTCCCAATGAAAAAGGGAATAATCCATACTGGGTAGGCCATGGTCGCCAAGACTTTGATGGAAGGGATTAATGGACAGAAATATACCATAGTCCCATGATCATAGCCGACATCTATAGGGCTCTGGAGCACTGTCAAAGAGGGGTCAAACATTTCAAGGGTTGTAATTTGTTGCTGCAGTTATGGTTGTTGGAGCATTTCCAAAAGGGTCACTGTTGCCAAGAATTTCCACGAAGGGCTTGGAACGACCATATTGCCTTCCATCACCCCAAGAAGATGACTTACATTCCAGATAGATTTGCTCAGCTAGAAAGCGTCAAAGAATGGGTAGAGTTCTTCGACAATCTGACCGAGGAACAAATGCAATGAATATTTGAATGGTTCCCAACAGTCGAATATATTATCAGATCCAGGGATGCTCCACACTTGGTGTTGATCGGGTTGAGAGGAATATACCCATATGTCCCTATGCGAGTTATGAAACAAGCAGGTAGAAAACAGGTTGTACCAAGGGTTGTCAAGATGAGTTTTTTCAGGGCAGACTTTCAAGACGATGATGTCCCTTACATGTGCCAAGCTCAGCACATGTTGCACTGAAAAATCATTATGAAGAAGAATACCATCGAGCCAGAAAAGTATCATGCAGGGTGCGAGCCTCTCTACCCGGCATGGTTAGAAGAAAATATGAAAGGGATGGTGACACCAGGGGCCGGTTACGCAAGAGGGTCCACGACTCTGAGAATGAGCATCGATAAATACATGAGAGGAATGTGAGGTTGATGGAGGAGCAGAAAGAGATGTCAGTCACTTCCAATAGGAAACCGGAATATTTGGAGCGAGGATAGTGGAGTAGGAAGCTAAAGTCATAAAGAGGATTGAAAATTTCCAGAACGCTGAAGGAACTGAAGGAGGTTATTTGGCCAGAGCCTACTTGCTGCTGGGGCTGCACGAGCTGGGGGATCTATATGATGGATTCCGGAAGATCGAATCGGGGGAAGGTCCTTCTGGGACCAAATAGCTAGATTTATTTGCTTTTTCCTAAAATGTAATAAGGCCAAGTGCCATTAACGACTTATTATTATCATAGTGTCGTTTTGGGAATCGTGTATTTTTATATTATGAAATGAAGCATTTATTGGAATTAAAAGTTCTCAAAGTTTATTTATCATTAGGCCTATCTTGGGCATAACGAGGTTCCCAAAATAGGATAAAAATTTATATTTCTACAATATGTGTTTAAATATTGCAAACATTTCAGGATTCTCACTACTTGTTACCTTTTTTTTTGTTTTTGCTTATTTTTTATTATTATTCCCATCCCCTTAGGTTGGTTCACTCATACTGGCCTCATCAGCATATCACACCAGATGTAGAGGCCCTCTACCTCCTCCTCCTCCAAACAACACAAAAGGCAAAGGAAAAGAGAAAATGGACGACTTAAGTAGGATCCGAAAGGAGAATATTGAGAACGCAAAGAATTCAGATGGCTACTCCGGCCACAAATGATTTGGTTTTGAGATTAGAACATAAGATACTAGAACTGCAAGGAGAACTTCAGCAGGTTTGCAACTTGGCAAACCTGTCACTTACCCTGAATGTCCTTGAAATCAACCAAAATAACACTAAGAACCCAGCACCTCCTCAAAGCACACAAAACCAACACCCAAAAAATCCTCCCGCACCAAATCAATAAGTAACTCCATCCCAAAATCCCAGCCCATTACCAGCTCCACCGCAACAATACCATCAACCAATTTATTACCTGCCAACCACCACTTCCACACTCTCCAAAACACACCATCACCCATTCTTGATCCACAAAACTTCACCAATGACCATCACTACACCCAAGTTCCCGGAACCCATCAAAGCAACCCTATATATGTGGAGATTATACCTCATTCTCCCCAACTAATCTCCTGTACATCAGAATCTTACAAGAAGGACTTGCTCATTAAAAATATGGCTGAAGAACTCAAGAAGTTAACAAGCCAAGTTCAAGGTGTTGAGGGCGACAAGGGTATATCCGGATGTCGAACTATCAGAGGGGTACAAGCCTCCCAAGTTCAAAATGTTCGATGGTACAAGTGATCCCAGGGTTCATCTAAGGACCTATTGTGACAAGCTTGTCTAGGTTGGGAAAGATGAAAAGATCCGAATGAAGCTCTTTATGAGGAGACTTACTGGGGACGCTTTGTCTTGGTATATCATCCAAATTCTCAAGAAATGGTCAAATTGGGTAAGTATGGCGTCCGATTTCATGGACCGGTTCTGGTTCAACGCAGAGAATGCACCGAATTTCTTCTATATCCAGAATCTTAAGAAGAAACTTACTGAGACTTTCCATGAATACACTACTCATTGGAGGTTGGAAGCAGCCAAAGTCAGGCTCTCTTTAAACGAAAAATTGATGAATAAATTCTTCGTCAGGGCACAAGATCCATAATATTATGAGAGGTTGATGGTTATCGAAAATCACAAATTTCATGACATCATCAAACTCAGAGAAATAATCAAAGAAGGAATCAAGAGCGAGATGATAACAAACTTCGAGGCCTTACAAGCCACGAATAAGGCACTACAATCAGATGGTATATCGAAGAAGAGATGTTGGGGAGGTAATGGTAGCCCAGGGCCCAAAATCTGCACTTAACTATCAGACACCTTCACCCACATATCAAACACCTCCACCACATATCAAACACCTCTACCTACATATCAAACACCTCCACCCATATACCAAGCATCACCACCTACATATCAACCTTTATCTCCCAGATATTCCCAACCAGCCACTGTCCATCACACCTATAACTCCAACCATCCCACTTCCAATCACCACCAGCTTGCCAAAATTATCCAAGACCATGACCCAACTTTGACGACAAGCCACCCAAATAATAAACCATCATTGCTGAGCCCATTGACCAACTATATGAAAGGTTGAAATCCGCCGGGTACGTCACTCCTTTTCCCTCTGTGGCATTAGAAAATCCATCCCAATGGATCAATCCGAACAGAACTTGTGCGTACTGTAAGCATGTGATTTTTTCCCTACATGAAGATAACTCCTAAAAATAGACTAAAATAATTTTAATTGATTTTTAGGTATTTTTTCTTTATTTAGTTGCATGACAAGCATTTTTAACATTTAAAAAAAAAAATCATCAGAAAAATTAAAAAAAAACCATAAAAAAGGTCACATTTTAATTTCATGCCACCTTAGATTTAGTTTGCATTTAGGAATTAATTACATTGAGTTAATTGTGCTATTAATCAAAAATCACAAAAAATGATCATTTTTACATAGTTAAATAATTAGCTTAATTTTACAATTTAAAT
>MU681292.1:14068-41054 GCA_026770625.1 Nicotiana glauca
TTCCCCAAAATATTTTCCCCCCAAAACTATTCCCCACCCCATCACTATAAATACACACACAATACACAATTAAAAAGAGGAGAACTAACACATAGAATCAGGACCTCTATTAAAAAACACTATCGAAGACCTCTTGATCTTCAGTTTCATCTACAGCAGCACAAACCCAAAAGCAACGACCCCTAGCTGTTCCTTCTCTATCTTGAAGTAGCAGGACATCAGTCGCATCCAACATCTCTTCCCTTACTTCTTCAGTAGCGACGCAAACACACACACACACGCACAAATAGAAGATGGGGTAAAAGGAAATTGGATCGAGAAACTAAGAATTGTTCGATTGCTGTCCGCTGAGGTTTATGGGAAAATTTGTTGGTTCCGTTTGAGGCTTCCATTTTTGGTCCGATTACCAGTGATTAATTCTGTTTCTATGAAGGTTCAATGTAAGATTACTTTTCTCGTTTTGTTTTATTCTGTTACAATGTTAACGATTATGTATTTTGTTCATTGTGGAACCCGTGTGAAGCATATGTGTTCTCTCCAATTATTTGTTCTTATTTGGTTTTAGAATTTTGTTTCAAAATCCGAATAGGTATTTGATGATTATACTTGTGTGGTGTTAGTAATAGTTCAGATTTTGATTTTCGTTTTGAGTTTGCACCTCATTTGTTTGATAAATTGAAAATCGTAGTTCAGTCTCCACGAGTTTTAGTCGTGTGACGTGGGTTTGTACTGAAACTTTATGCCTCTAGAAGTAGAATTCTGTAAAAAAAAATTAGGCTTTTGGTCCAGTCATATTTCATTTGCTGCTTTGAAGGTGTGAGCATGAGTTGTTTGAGGGAAACTCTGTAATGGATAAGTACGTCATATGTAAGGAGATTTGGTTTGCTCGCAAATTGTTTGACAAAATGCCTAGTAGGAATATGATTCATAAGGTTATTATCATTGTTTTGTTCACAAGGTTATTGGTTCAAGTAGCCATTTTCCTCCTGGGGCTAGGCCGTTCAAATAAATTCGCAATAGATGTTGGCAGATAGTCATGTAGTTAGGATTTCCAAACTTATTTGTTGAAACATTAAAATTAGGTGAGATGGGTAAACTATAGGTTTTATCTTTGTTCTTCATGTTCAAGTTTTTTTTAATAATATCGTGGTGGAGCATTGCAATTTATGATGCTATTTTATTTGAAATTTGATTAAGTTAAGTAGCTCATGAATATCCGTAGTTTGCTTTAGTTGAGTACAATCCTTTGAAATTAGATGTAAATTTCCATGGCCCTCGCAAAGTTAAAACGCCATGATATAAAATTGCGTTTCGAATTAGGTAGCGGGTTCAAGCTAAAAGGGTATTCCCTTTTGTTTGAATTCGGACTTGAATTCGGGGCCCGAATTATAATTTTAAATTAATTGGCCTTTTAGAGACAAATAATAAATAGAAAATTTTAGTTTGCTTTAAATGGCCTTCTAATAATAAAAAATGAGACGAGCCTCGCCAAATCAAATATACAATTGCGGGGCCCTCATTAGTTACTTAATATAAAAATACTTAGAGATTCGGGACGGGCCGNTCCAAATCTAAATCCGAAAACGTTGAATATGAAGGTGTCGAGGATCCGGGTGCATTTCATGTGACGTGATCCGAAAACATGTTCTTAAAACGATGTTCACTTTTTTAAATAAAAATAATAATTGTCAAAAAGCGGTAAGTAACTTCAAAATTGAACTATAGGTTTAACATGTATAGAAATCAAAATTTAGCCAAATATAGCAGTTGAGCGACCGTGCTAGAACCACGGAATCCGGGAATGCCTAACACCTTCTCCCGGGTTAACAGAATTCCTTACTCAGGTTTCTGGTTCGCGATTGTTAAACAGAGTCAAACCCTTCCTCGATTCGGGATTCAAAAAAAAACAGTGACTTGGGACACCATAAATCTCCCAAGTGGCGACTCTGATTTTTTAAATAAAAACGAATCCCGTTTCGATTGTCCTTAAATTGGAAAAACTCCTTTATTACTACATCCCTTCCCGGGGTGTAGTAAAAGCCGGTAAAAGCTTCTTCGGAAAAAGGAGGTGTGACACGTACTATTCCGGTCTGAAAGGGCACGCCACTGTTGAGTGCCGGACGTTGACGGATAAGATCCAAATGCTAATTGACAACAAGGTTATACAAGCAAAGGAAGTTGCAGCTAATGTCCCCAATAATCTCCTCCCTAATCACAGAGGTGATGGTGTACATGTGATAGAGACAGATGAAGAATGGGACCCTGAGCACTCGATCGGTCATACAAGCAAAGGAAGTTGCAGCTGATGTCCCCAATAATCTCCTCCCTAATCACAGAGGTGATGGTGTACATGTGATAGAGACAGATGAAGAATGGGACCCTGAGTACTCGATCGGGCTTATTCGAGAATGCGATGACTTAAGTTTGCAGTCACACTTACTCCTATTATGGTTCAGACTCAAGAACCAATCAAGGTTGAGGTAACTGCATCATTTCCATTCAAGGTGGAAGTGGCTCCGCCAGCAGCCACCCCTGCTCCATTTGAAGTAGAAGTGGTCACACCTTTCACTGTGACAGTATCAACCACACTCTTATTCAACTCAAAAGAAATACCCGAGGATTATGTCACCGAGGCTTGATAGAAAGGGAAGGCCAAGGTAGGGGAATCTGATGCTGCACAAGGAATGACTAGAACCGGAAAAATCTATACACCAGAACACTTGGGAGGTTCAAGTAAGGAGGCCACTATTAGGCAGCCTATCATTGAGACTTGGCCAGATGACCTATGGAGGAAAGTGCAGGCAAATGAGTACTCTGTTGTTGACTATCTGAACAAAGTCCTTGCTCAGATATCTATCCTGTAACTATTGCAGAATTCGGAGGCACACAAGAACGCCTTAATGAAAGTGTTGAGCGAGGCTTATGTACCCAATAACATCACCAGTGAAGAAATGGCCAACATGGTTGGGCAATTACTATAAAGTCATAAGATCATCTTCCACAAAGATGAGCTACCACCTGAGGGACTGAATCACAATCGAGCATTGTATATTACAGTGCAATTTGAAGACAATTTCATTGCCAGGGTCTTGGTTGATTGAGGTTCGAGCCTAAAAATTTGTCCATTGGACACTCTAAAAAAGGTTGGACAATGAGATACGGTTACGAAGGATGATTATGAAGGCTTTTGATAAGTCCCAGAGGGCCACGATCGGGGAAATCAACCTTTGCTTGCAATGGGGCCAACTTGGTTCGACGTTGAATTTTAGGTGCTTGACATACCAGCCTCATATAATCTTCTGTTGGGCCAGCTATGGATCCATGCCACCAGAGCCGTTCCTTTCACGCTACATCAAGCCGTGAAGTTTGAATGGAACCACTAGGATTTAATCATTCACGGAGATAGAAGTAACCCCATTTATAGTAGTCAAACCATCCCGACCATTGGACATAGAAGAAGGTTAGGAGGGGAAACCTATCATCATATTGAACGGGTCAATGTCTTTGAGAGGACAAATGGTAGAGTAACAAGATAGAAAGCATACTAGCATAGTTGGGATATGAACTCGGTAAAGGGTTGGTAAAGAACCTCCAAGGTATCACCAAACCAATACAGTTGAAAAATCATGGTACATCATTTAGGATCGGATACCAGTACACATGGTAATAGTACAATGATTGGTCACCTCCATGGCGTGGACTGTATTACCCTCTTGAGCAGCCAGTGCCACATTTGGAACAAGCTTTCTACTAGGTTGACACAATATGGGGGACTGCAGAAGAAGAAACACTAGCTGGGTTGAGGAATTTGTTCTTGGAGGATGAGGACATGGACTGCGGTTCCATAACTTTTTGGAGAAGGGAGCGGTTCTCGGGAATTGGAGCATCAAACCACCCCGAGCCCGCCGAGTCCCTGGGTAGCATGGCAGAATTTACTTCTATAAGCCATTCCAGGCATTTAAGATTTCTTGTAATTTTGTTTTAAGTTTTAATTATTTAAAAAATGAATGTGATTCATCGAGCCATACTTTGTCCAGACAATTTTTCAAGTTTTAATCAAATGCATTTGCTCTTTATTATTCACTACTATCTTTACATTTTTCTTTTCTACAACATTATTATTAGTTTTCCTGATGAACCAGTAACTCTGACATGTAACGAGGCAACCCAACATGAGAATGGTGATTCAAATGAAGAGGATGAGATACCTGAGGAAATTGTCAAGGAGGTTGAAAGTTTTAAGAATAAGCCTAAGTCCAATCTAGATGAGACCGAAACAGTAAATTTGGGAGACGCCGAGACCGTCAAGGAGACTTGCATTAGCATTCACTTGCCACCAACAGAGAAAGAAGAGTACGTCCGGTTCGTAAGAGAGTATGAGGGTATTTTCGCATGGTCATATGATACCATGACCGGTTTGAGCACTTTCATAGTGGCTCACAAGTTATTTACTATCTCATGTGTCCACCAGTAAAATATAAACTCAGAAAGTTCAAATCAGATATGAGTTTGAAAATCAAGGAGGAAATTACCAAGCAGATCAAAGCCAAAGTTCTTAGGGTGGTTGAGTAGCCAACCTAGTTAGCTAACATTGTGCCAGTTCCGAAAAGGATGGGAAGGTCAGAGTGTGTGTTGACTACCGAGATTTAAACAGAGCAAGTCCCAAGGACGACTTCCCACTGCCAAATATACACATCTTGATCGATAATTGCACCAAGCATGAACTCCAATCCTTTATAGTTTTCTTTGTGGGTTATCACCAGATTTGGATGGATGAGGAAGATGCAGAGAAGACAGCTTTTATTACACCATGGGGGTGTATATTATTACAAGATGATACCATTCAGTTTCAAGAACGATGGGGTCACTTACATAAGGTCCATGGAAACCATCTTCCATGATATGGTACACAAAGAAATAGAGGTGTATGTAGACGATGTCATTATCAAATTCAAGAGGGCCGCAGATCACATAGCAGACTTGAGGAAGTTCTTTGACGGACTAAGGAGGTACAATTTGATATTGAACCCCGCAAAGTGTGCATTGGGGGTTCCCACATGAAAACTATTAGGATTCATTGTCAATCGTCGAGGGATTGAGCTGGATCCATCTAAAGTTAAGGCGATTCATGAGTTACTGCCACCTAAAAGCAAAAAGGATGTGATGAGCTTCCTAGGACGTCTCAACTACATCAGCCGCTTCATAGCACAGTCCACAATCATATGTGAACCCATCTTCAAGATGCTGAGGAAATATGTCGAAACAAGCTGAACCGAGGATTGTTAGAAAGCCTTTGACAGAATTAAAGAGTACTTATCCACGCTACCAGTGCTTATCCCGCCAGAGCCGGGACGCCTTTACTACTTTATCTATCGGTATTGGATGTGGCCTTCAGATGTCTTTTGGGACAACATGACAAGACAGGAAGGAAGGAGCATGCCATATACTACTTGAGCAAGAAGTTCACACCTTATGAAGCACGGTACTCTCTGCTTGAATGCACTTGGTGTGCTTTGCCTAGACAGCTCAGTAATTGAGGCATTACTTCTGTGCCTACACTACATACCACATATCCAGGATGGATCCTCTGAAGTACATGTTCCAGAAACCCACGCTAACTAGAAAGTTGGCCAAATGGAATATACAATTTAGTGAGTTCAATATCGTTTATGTAACTCAAAAGGCGATCAAAGGACAAGCATTGGCAGATCACCTTGCTCAAAATTCAGTGGGAGAAGAATACGAACCTTTGAAAATGTATTTTCTTGATGAAGATGTATCATTCGTAGGAGAGTACATTACCGAAGCATATGACGGTTGAAGGATGTTCTTTGTCGGAGCCGCAAATTTCAAAGGATTGGGCATTGGAGCAGTTTTGGTATTAGAAATGGGTCAGCATTATCCAATATCTTCTAAACTCGGATTCCTTGCACTAACAACATGGCAGGGTATGAAGCCTACATACTACGACTCAACATGGCAGTCGACATAGACATTCAGGAGCTGCTGGTAATCCGTGATTCAGATTTGCTTGTGCACCAGGTACAAGGAGAGTGGGCCACCAAGAATTCCAAGATATTGCCATATCTGCACCATGTGCAGGAATTGAGAAAGAGGTTTACAAAGATAGTATTCCGACATATGCCTAGAATTCAGAATGAGTTTGGCAATGTATTGGCAACTTTTTCATCCATGATACAACATCGAGATAAGAAGTACATTGATCCTATTCCAGTAAGGATCCACAATCCGCCGGCATATTGTGCGCATGTCGAGGAAGAAGCTGATGGAAAGCCTTGGTTCTATGACATCAAAGAGTGCTTATCAAAAGGATAATACCCAGAGCATGCAAATCACACTCAGAAACACGCACTCCAGAGACTGTCAAATCACTTCTTCCACAGCGAAGGGAACTTGTAAAGAAGAACTCCTGATTTGGGTTTACTAAGATGTGTCGACGCAAAGGAAGCTTCTATGCTGCTTAAGGATGTGCATGCTGGGACCTTGTCCACACATGAATGGTTTCATCTTGGCTAAGAAGATACTCAGGGCAAGTTACTTTTGGATGACCATGGAGACAGATTGCATCCAGTATGTCTGCAAATTCTTTCAATTTCAAGTGCATGCCGATATGATAAAAGTGCCACCAAACGAGCTCAATGCAACAAGCTTACCTTGGCCATTCGCCGCCTGGAGAATAGATGTTATTGGTCCAATTAAGCCTACTGCTTCAAATAGACACAATTTTATTCTGGTCTCCATTGATTACTTCACAAAATGGGTAGAGGCTGCATCTTACAAAGCTGTGACCAAGAAAGTCGTTGCAGATTTTGTCAAGGATCGTATTGTTTCCCGATTTGGAGTTCCCGATTCCATTATTACTGATCATGCCGCCAATCTCAACAATGATCCGATGAAAACTATGTGTGAAGATTTCAAAATCAAGCACAAGAATTCCACAGCCTACAAACCTTAGATGAATGGAGCTGTAGAAGCCGCCAACAAAAACATCAAGAAGATACTAAGGAAAATGATAGAGAACCACAAAAAATGGCATGATAAGTTACTTTTTTCTCTATTGGGATACTGCACCATGGTCCACACATCAACCGAGGCAACTCCCTACATGTTAGTTTATGGTACCGAGGCTGTCATCCTAGCCGAGGTGGAGATTCCTTCTTTAAGAATCATACAGGAAGCTGAACTCAGCGATGCAGAGTGGATAAGGGATCACTATGAATAGTTGGCCCTTATCGATGGGAAAAGGATGAACGCAGTATGTCACAGCGAACTTTATCAGAACAGAATGTCCAAAGTTTTCAACAAAAGGGTCAAACCAAGACAGTTTGCACCAGGGCAACTGGTATTGAAGAAAATCTTCCCTCATCAAGATGAAGCCAAAGGGAAGTTCTCTCCCAACTAGAAAGGTCCATACATGGTTCACAGAGTAATGACAGGAGGAGCACTCATACTTCCATATGGACTGGGAAGTCTGGCCAAAACCGATCAATTCAGACGCAGTCAAGAGATACTATGCTTAGATATTTTACATTTCCTCATTTGATATAATTGAACTACGCTTGACCTAATTCACATTTAAGAGGGGATATGTAAGCAGCCTTATGGGTTCGGTCATATCATAATAAATTTTTCATTTCCCCAAGATCAGAAACTGGGACTAAATTTCGAAGAGGGTCCTCAAAATTTTGGAGCAAGACCAGCCAACTCCAAAAGGTGTCAGACAGTCAACAATCAATTAAGGAAACTGGGGTAGAATTTTGAGAAGGATTCCCAAAATTCCGAAAAAGACTCAGCAAGGCTTATTATCTGCAAACAGTAAAAAGATCATCCACCAAACTGGGGCCGAATTTTGAAGAGGACCCTCAAAATTCCAATATAAGAAAGCTGCAATGCCTTTTATATGTGTCAGAATCACCAGTTATTTAAAATTACTTGATATATCAATACGTTTCTAAAATAACTCTATTTTTATCAATGATTGCATATTTTTTTTTTGAAAACTCTATTTCCATAACAGTCAGGTGTTATCTAGGGGAACTCGAAAGGGCTTTTGGAGTCCATCCCCTGTCTTTCAAAACATCTTGCCCGATCAAAATCGGCCATCATTTCTTTACCTGAAAACTCTTTCATCCTTCCCGGATAAAGATGAGCAGCTGTTGATACCCAATTTTTTCCTATCTATTTTTAATATGCATAAATACTTTCAAAATAGTATAGATATCCATATATAAGCTTGCACAAGGTTTTTATAATATTTCTATAATTTTAAAAAATTTCATTTAATTTATTTCCTCCCCTTTTACTCATAAAATCTCCAATAATTATCCCTCAAATTATTATTGTGGTGATTTAGTCATTTAAATTTTATATTTATCCAAAATATTGTTAAATTATTTTTAGTGCATTTTTATAATTGCATTTTGTATTTTTAAAGCTAAATTGCATATAATTGCAATATTAGCCATGTTAATGTATAATTACATTTATAACATAAAATTGACCTTCTATATTTTTAAAAATTTAAATATCTTTTTTAAATAATTTTAGTACAAAAAATTATTTTTAGAAATTAATTATATATTATATGGGGTTAAATTGGCTATTTAAAAATAGCCAGATTGTATTTCAATTTTAGCCTCAATTTTAATCCAATCACATCCCAATTTCTAATCAAATTACCCGACCCAAACCCTAAACACACCTACCCAACCCAGAACCAATTAAATCATGCCAGTTGATCTGAAAGATCAACAGCCCGTATTGATCCTTGCCTTTTTTAATCCTAAACCATCCCCAACCCTAATCTTTTTCCAGAACCCGCCGCCCTAAGATCCTCTCCTCTCTCAGTAACTCTCAACCAAACCCTAACCCTTCAACTGCCGACCTCTCTTCTCCGGTCATCTCTGGTGATTTCTCATTGACTCCTAAGCCTCCAATGGTTTTCTTATGCCATGCTTGCCTTCTCTAATGTCTTCAAGGGCCCAGGGCCATGCCAACTTGCATCTAGGGTTCGTCACTTGTCTGTTCTCGGCTACTCCAGTGTGATTTCGAGCAAAATCATGCTATATTTGTTACGATCTTTGGGATTCTAGACATGTTCTTTCATCTCTATATGGGTTTCCTCTGTAACCTTAATTTCTGCCTATATCTCGTAGATCTGTACAGATCTAAAATGATTTGAGTTTGTTTCTTTAATGTTTTACACTGTCCTTGGAACTCTTTTACAAGAATCGTTGATTTCAAGTGTTTTTCACCTTATTCTAAAAATTAGGGTTTCAAAACTTCTTTTAAAATTTTGTTTAACAGATTCTTTGTGTTTCAACTTCTATTTCTTGCATATTTTTGACCGATTCTATGATTTAATTGCCTCTTCAACTCGTCTATGTTGAAAGCCCTAATTTTCCAGATTTTTTTCATTTGGTTATGTGTTTAGCATAACTGATTGTTTCTTATTTGAGTTTCTGTGACTATCTTGCCTCGAATATGTTCTTACTTAGTTTTTAGCGTAACTTATATCTCCACTATGTGCTTGTATTCATCTTGACTGTTCAATACTTGCCTCTTTCTATCAGTGCTGTTTAACCTGCATGTTTGCTATGTCTGGTTATTCTTATTTTACTCTATTTATATGCTGAATACTGAATCATGACTTTCTCTTTGATAGATTCTTGATTCCCTATTTCATTGTTTGATTTGAAGACTTTAAACCTTCGATTCCTACCCTTTCTATTCAAGAGGGTTGATTTGCCTACCTTGTCTGCATTGGTATTTTATTCCTACTTATAATCTACTTAATTAGATTTTTCTGAACTTATCCCTAATTGTTTACCCTATACTTACTGAATTTGATATCTTTCCTTATTTGTCGTACATTGATTTTCTTTCCTTATTTGTTACTTGTTCTTACCGTTTGACTGATTCCCTTAACTTTAAGGAGTACTTTTCCTGATTTTGCTCTAATTGGTTTTGAGTTTCATAATTACTACACTATTGTGATTCTTGCCTTATTTTACCTAATTTCGAACTACTATATATACATATTCTCTCATTAATACAAACATGAACAGATTGGTTCAAACTCTCTCTCTTACACTCAAAGCTTTCTGCTTTCTTTTTTTTGTTACTTGCTATCACGTTGAAATAACCGGCTGTAAGCCAAGGCTAATTATTGTGCTCTCATACTCTTCACCTTGTGTTTACTATCTCTATACTGGTATGCTCTGATTTCTATTCAAGCCCAAAAAACAACATGTTTCTTTTATTACTTCAGTTCATCATATTCTTGATTTGTTTCTACCTATGGTTTTGTTGTTCAACATGTAATTAAGCTCTTTGCTTCGGCATGCTCTTATGAACTAGTGATTTGACTCTACTATGTTTAATGCTTGTCTACTATGTCTAGTATGCACTTATTGGGCTATTGCCTCAGGTTGTTTTAATATTATGCTCAACCATGTTTAGTATAAAATCCTATACTCTACTATCTGCCAAATCCCATGAATCTCCCTAGGCATCTCTGGTTATGTAACAGAATTCTAATCAACACTCCTGAATGCATGTCTTACCACCTGCCCTAAGTGCAAAGGACTTTTGCCTGTTATGTGTTTATCATACTTGCCCTATTTGTCCCAAACCCCCAATTGACCCTGTAAAAAGATTTGTTCCCTGAGTATTTGCTGAACTTGCTTGATTGACCTACTGTCTGTTCCTTTACATGACTGTTCTCAAAATCTATTTTATTGAACAACCCTCTTATTTACAAAACTATTTCAAGCAAATCTCTTTTAACATTGTTTTCCTACTGAAATCCTTTCAAACTATGTCAAACACTCTCACTCTCCTCCTAAGTCCCTAGGTTCTTCCCTCTCTAGTATGTGTATTGCCTTGGTATCCTCTTGAGAACCCTCTGAACTCTGGCACACTGATGCTGGCCCTTCCATACTGCACTTACTCAATTTGGTTGCTAAGTCTAGATATGAGCACTGCCTAGGATCCTTGAGATCCTTAGGGAGCTTTGACGCACCTTGACAATCATATTGCCTATGTAATTGTCATTTGAGTCTATTAGAGGTCTTGGGAAATCACTTGGTCCTGGTTCAGGCTCCCTATAGTGTATCTTCTTCTTTTCTTTTAATCTGTATATGTAATTCATTCATCTGGTTTGTAATAATTTGTAAACGAATATTGTGGTGACTAGTAAAAAAGGGTGGGTAGTTACATATTTGTGGGGGTAAATGGGTAGAAACCATGCCTATATAGTTTTATATTTGTTTTGTTAGAAATCATTCCTATAGGTCTCAAGTGGTTCCAATAATAGAAATAGGTATTAAAATCAACTTCACACGTAGATACCATGCCTATAGGATATGATCCAGTCCAACTCCTGTTATAACGGGTATTTATATGGGCTTTCATTTGTTATCATGCCTACAAGTTTTTAACATCATCTCTTCATAATTAGATTCCATGCCTATAGGGAACAATGTCAGAAATTATTCCTATAGATCTAAAATTAGTTTAGTTTAAATAAGTTAATCTAGTTCACGATTAGTCTACGTCGAAACTGGTCTAATTAGTGGTTTGTTTTCCCTGAAATGAATTCTTTCAAATATTGCCCTAATCTATTATTAGACAGCATGCCTATATGGACTTAAGAGTCAGTTTTAAAATCTGGCCGCTGTTTTTATATATCAAACGTAGTTATCGTGCTCGTAGGACACCATTATTCAGTGCGTAGGCAAGCCTATAGGGAGTTTTCAAATCCTGCAACTCTGAAAATATTTCTGTTACTTAATGTCATTCTGATTTTAATAGGCTTAAAAATCAGTAGGAAAACTGATAGGGCTACTACTTTTGAGGACTAAAATTGCATATCTCATGTGTTTTGATATTTACCTAGATATCATGTCTTAGGATACCGATTAACAATATTGCCCTTATTTGTGTCTGAGTCGTGCTGTTCACATGCATTATTTGTGGAGGTGAACCTGAGCCTCTTATCTGCTATTTCATGTTTTGTTATCTGCCAAAGTCCTATTTGTTCTTGCCTATCGCCTTAGTATTTTCTCCTTTAAAACCTTAGAAGTCTATCTAGAACTACCTATAGGTAGATGTGATGACCCAAAGGGATCATCACTTGTTTTCTTACCCATTCTATACTTCCAAGGCCTTGAAAACCTTATCTGGGGCTACCTCAATTTGCGTGCGCAGTCCGGACGCGTAGCAGGAAGGCTTAGATATGAATTCTGTGAGAAAAATGCTAAATTTTGATATTAAGTTGAATAAATTTGACTTCAGTTAACTTTTTGGGTAAAAGGACCCGGACCCATGATTTGACGATCGCGGAGGGTCCGTACGAAAATATGGGACTTGGGCGTATGCCTGGAATCGAATTCCGAGATCCCAATTCTGAGAAATGAATTTTTGTGTGAAATTGTTTTCTGGAAATAACTAAGGAAATTGGAAATGAAATTTGATTAGAAGACTATGGTATCGGGTCCGTATTTTGGTTTCGGTGCCCGATACAAGTCTTATATATGATTTAAGCACTTTATGTAAAGTTTGGTTGAAAATGGACGTCGTTTGACGAGTTTCGGACTTAAAGTGGGAATTTGATGTTTTATAAAAATTTGGAAGGAATCATGAGTTTTGAGGCTTGATTCGATGTATATGATGTTATTTTGGCATTTGATCGCTCAGATAAGTCCGTAGGATGTTTTTGAGGTTGTGTGCATATTTGGTTTGGATCCCTGAGGGCTCGAGTGGGTTTTGGATAGGTGTTGGATTGCATTTTTGAACTTGTAAAAAATCTAGTATTTTTCCTTCTGTGATCTTAGCATTTGCGAAGATGAGGCTCGCAATTGTGAGCTCGCAAATACGAGCTCTACATTGCAATTGTGAAGCCTTGGTCCTGGTCAAAAGATCGCAAATGCGATCCAATTCCTCGCAAATGTGAACGAGGGATTTCTGGGCACTGATCGCTAATGCGATCCTTGTAATCGCCAAAGCAAAACTAGGTTGATCGCAAATGCGATCATTATGTTCGCAAATGCAAAATCTGGCAGAATAGTAAGGGTTCGCAAATGTGAACCCAGCTTCGCAATTACCATATTTGGTCGGGGTTCGCAATTGCGAACCCCAGTTCGTAAATGCGACATCAGAGACCCAACAATTTTTATACTTAGTCGAATTTCCACCATTTTCACCAATCTTTCAAGACCCAAACTCTATAGGTGATTTTTCAAGGACAAAACTTCTTCCAAATTATTTGTAAGTCGATTTTTACTTAATTCTTTCAATCATCTACATCATTTAACATGTTTCCACTTAAAATCAATGAATTTCATGGGTGAAATTGAGGGTTTGGGGTAGAACCTAGGGTTTTCTAAAATTTGGGATTTGGACCTCAATTTGAGGTCCGATTCCAAAACAAATCATATATTTGAGTTCGTGGGGGAATGGGTAACTGGATATTGGTTCGAACCTTGGGTTTTGAACACGTTGGCCTGTGGGGCATTTTGGTCATTTTACCTAAATTTGCGTCTTAGCTATAAATTAAATAGTAGAATTAGTTGCTTGAGATGTTATTTATGAGATGTAATTGAAATGAATAGATTTAGGCCATTTGGAGTCGGATACTCGTGGCAAAAGAGTGATTTCAAGTTGATTTTTGGAGCCGGTTGAGGTAAGTGGCTTGTCTAACCTTGTGGGGGGGACCTTTCCCTTAGGATATGATATTTTATAATTGAATGCCTTGTACGTGAGGTGACGAGCGCGTACTCGAGCTGATTGTTGAAAACTCGATTTTTACTTAAGATATTGAGACTGAGTTTCTTTCGAATTTGCTTTATTCTACTTGCAATTATAACCTGTGTTAGATTAGAAAGGCATGTTTTGGTGATTTAAATTGCCTATTTGCTTAAGTTGCCTTAACTGTAGTACGTGAAGCATGTTAGGCTAATACTACCTGTTGTTTGTATTCTCGTACTTTATTCCTGAATATTTTTTGGTTGTGGTTGCACATTTACATTGGGACTACGGATGTGAGATTCCTGTAGCTCCCCCCTTGTTTGTTTACTTTGGGACTACGGGTTAGATTCCCGGTAGATCCCTGTGAACACGTGATTTTTGCCCCATATGAATTATTCCCAAAAATTCAAACAAAATTATTTCTTTCATTATTTTACAATTTTGTGAATTTTATGTTATTTTTCTGTTAATTGTTTGCGTTTTATTTGTGCATTTTAATTCATATGAAAAATATAAAAGAAAATATATTTGGCATTTGTTTAGGTTTTAATTTCACATTTTAGGATTAATTAGTAGTTAAATTACTTAAAAGAATATAAAGACAATAACAAAAATGGTCCTTTTGCATTTTAGTTTAAATTTGTCTTAGTTTATGTTTAAATTAGGAGTTAGTGTAATGGAAAATTAGGAAATATAATTTTAAGTGTTAATTTAGTTTTTGATTTTTAATTTTGCATTTCATAAATATCAGAAAATTTAGATAATGAATAAAAAGTAAATACAAAATGAAAAGAAAATAAAAAACATTAAAGAAAATAAGGATGTCTGAATTGGGCTCATTTTATTTGAGTATCCCCAGCCCAAATATACACCCAAACACGTTCAAATGGTCTAACCCATTCCCCTAACCCAGTCCGGCTAAGAGATTACCCCAAACGACGTCGTTTCTTTTACTTTCAATCCTGGCCGTCGAGGTTGATTAGATCAACGGCCAGGAACTGAGGACCAAATAATATATAATGGTCGGATTTGCCCTACCCCCCAACTCATCGTCTCCATTCACCCCCAATTGACATTGTGTAACGCCGCCCCATGCCGCCGGTCGGAAATCGTCCCCGCCGGCGGCCCATCTCCAAACCACCCCAAAATTACACCCCTTACTCCTCTCCTTACCCTCTCTCTGAATCCACAAATAATTTTCCTCGAATCATAGCTAAACTCGTCGAATCTTGGGCCAAAGTTTTTTGGCCAGAACACTACCTCTCCCAAATCGGTCCAAAATAACACCATAGAACCGCCGTGACCTCCTCTTTCAAACCCCCCAAATCCCGTCCCTCAAATCTGACTGGAACTTTTCGAATTTCGATTTGAAAATTCCGGTCAGAACCCTAATTTTCCCAAACCTCTTCAAATTGATACTATGTCACCACTTCACCTCCCTCATGACGAATTCACGGTCAACAACCTTCAAATATCAACAAAATCATTCGAATTTTAAATCGAGAGGCAGAAGAATGTTGAGCCGTGTCAGTGAGTTTTTTTTCCTCATTTTTATTATTCTTGTTTTCTTTAGTGTTGGTTCTTATTAGCTTGATTCGTGCTTTTGCTGATAATTACATATTGTTTTAATTTCTATATGATTTTGATTTTTAGTCTAGTTTAATCCTAATCTAATTGTTGTTCTATTTCTATTAGAATAAATATTTAGGTTAATTCATGATTTAGTAATTGTTTTCTTACTAGTTGGATGGTTTCTCTGCCCTGTTATCACAAGCTTTTTAATTTCTTGTTAAATTGCTTCTAATTGATTTTTCTTTTAGTTCAGTGTTGTTTTGATTATGATTAGTGATTCATGATATTAGTTTAAATTGGTTTCAAATCATTTTAGATATGTGTTTTGGTTGTTTGTTTGGATTGCTGAAATATTTAATTGTTAGTTAACCAGGGGTAAAGGTTAGCTAACCATAGTTAGTAATTTCAGTGGAATAAAAGGGTTAAGTCAGGTAACTCATGGGGTAGCAAATCCGTTAAAACTGAAATAAGAAGATTTAGAACACTCTAGAATGGGGTTCAAGATACAGTTTTAGGAAACATAGTGTACTAACTTGAGGAACAAGTTAATAAGTAGAGGATTAAACTGAAATAAAAAGAGGGACGGTAGGAGTAAATCAAAATCTAAGAAGCCTCTTAGCTTTGCCTATATATGGAAGCCTTAGTGCCTTCATTTGCAAGTTTGAACCTCCAGAAAAATCCCCCCAAAAATTCCTAAGTCTAAAAACTAAAAAATTGAATTTCAGATTAGAAAACAGATCTGGCATTCGAGAGTTTCTTCTCTCATTTGAAAATCTCCAAAAAAATACAGAAAAGTTACAAAAATCCAACAACTGTTGCATTGAAGTGTCATTGGTTCAAGTTTGAGTTTCAGTTGTTGATTCTCCTTTTCTAGCTCGATTTTTAGTCACTGAAGGTATTAGGATGTCTCTGGGTCAGTTTTGAGCTGCTGTGAGTGTGTTCAAGTTGGTTTTGGGATGCTTCATTGGTATAAATTGTTGTTGTGTTGATCTATCACTGGGTTTTTAAACTTGTTCCTAAAATTGCTGTGTTGATTGATCTATTACTAGATTTTGAACTCATTCCTGGGTTGCTGCTGTCTGTTATCTCAATTCTTGATCTCTCCTTCTTCTTAATTTCCAATCCCAAGTACACGCTTGAATTCACACTGATATAGCTTCAAATTGGAATGAAATGAAATCATCTTTCCGGATCTATGCTCGTTTGGATGCTTATAGTTGTAGTCTAGCAAATGATGTGTAGTTATATAGATTTAGTTAGTTTGTTTGTATTATACCTGTTTAATTAGGACTAGTTCAAGAATGTTAGGATTGTTTGATTCGTTTGGACTATACTGGACTGCATAGACTGTACCTTTCAGGTTCGTGAGAGCTAACATTTGATTCTTTTTCAGTAGTTATAAAAATAGGTTCAAATGGTTTTGTGTTTCAATCTGCTATTCAGTAGTTCTGTTATGAAATCGTGAGTCACTTGAGTGATTAATGTTAGTTCGAAGTAACCCAAAAATAGTGTTAAATCTGTTCATATATAGTGTTAAACTAAGTCACATAATCAAGCTGCTTTTATTGTCGAATTCGAATCATGTTTCCAGTTTAATTTTCACCTTTAGTAATATTTAGTAATTCACCAGTAGATAAAGAAATCCGAGCTTTAGAATTTAAAATCAAATCTGATTGAATTATGTATCAAATTGCTTTACTTGGATTTTAGTGTGATGATTAGGTTCAATAAGGTTTGAAACTCCTTGTATAACAGTTTGAGATGGTAATCAGTACCAGTTTTATTTGCCTATTGAATGTTAAAATAGGCGTCAACTTGAATGAATGGTACTTGCCCATTGTTAAATCTGATTGATAACTTTAGGCCCACAGGCGTCCGATTGAAGCCCCATTTGAATTTAATTGTGTTCTACTCTTACTGGGCTGAGTTTGAGGCCTAAAGGAATTGTTGAATGAGAATCATGGACCCAGGTATAATGGTGCTTAAACAATAATAATTAGTTAAGGCTTTTTCTTTATTAGTAGAGACAAATTAAGTTGAAAATTATAGATTGCTTTAGGTCTGCATTTTAAGTAATAAATGAGATGAGCCTCGCCAAATAAAATGCATAATTTCGGGGCCCTCAATAAATGTCTGTATTAAAATACTTAGAATTCGGGATGTGCCATTTAGCGAATTTCACGGCCTTCCCGCAAAGATAATAACACGTGAGCCACTTTAGGCGCGTTTTTAATAATTTTACCTTCTTAAATACGGGTGTGCATTTCATGCAACCCAAATCCAATCCCAAAACGTTGAATAAAAATGTGTCGAGGATCCGGGTGCATTTCATGTGACGTGATCCAAAAATACTTTCTTAAACGACGTTCATTTTCTTAACAATTGACCAAAAAAGGTAAATAATTCTAAAATTGCACTATAGGTTTTAACATGTATTAAAATCGGATTTTAGCCAAATATAACAGTTGAGCGACCGTGCTAGAACTACGGAACTCGTTAATGCCTAACCCCTTCTCCCGGGTTAACTGAATTCCTTACTTGGATTTCTAGTTCGCAACTGTAATACAGAGTCAAACCCTTTCCTCTATTCGGGATTCAAACTAGTGACTTGGGACACCATAAATATCCCAAGTGACGACTCTCAACCTTTTAAATAAACAAATCCCGTTTCGATTATCCTTTAAGTAGAAAAACTCCTTTTATTATACCCTTCACGGGGTGTAGTAGCGAAAAAAGGAGGTGTGACAGCTCTGGCGACTCTGCTGGGGAGACAAACTCAAAACTCCGGTTTAGGTGTTTAAGAATTCGAGCTTAAAATAATTGTTATGTTTGTCTTTATCTGGTTTTCCTACATGTTTCCTGCTAAATGTGCTAAATGCTTTACCGCTTAGATATTATCTAAACTATATATAAACTGTGCCGAAACCCTTCTCTTCTCACATCCGGGGATGTGCTTACTGGTTGAGACTCCCTATTTTGTTAGTGTCATACCATGAAATAAGAAAGAGGCGGGACAAGTTACTAAGCCGGATGGCCTTTTGGTTCCCGGTACGTAGCCCCCTCCTCGACTCGAGTTGTACGCTCGAGTACACTGTCTAGAACACATACCCAGGTGTTGAACCTAGAATAACTTGACTTCATGCTGGATCCCTAGTAGGCACGCTTATTTGCATCACGTGCATTTGCCGTAGGGGACTCAACACAGGGGTTGGGTCCGTCTAGGACAGGTAACCTAAAATGAAAAGGCCATCCTAATGCATCTTACGTGTTGCGTGTGCATTTATTTGTCTCGGACTTGCATGCTGACCGACTTTGGAGTATTTGGGAGAAATTAGAAAGAAAAAAAAAGAAAGAGAGAAATAGCAGTATAGAGAGTTAATTACCTGTTTTAGAAAAATAACCAATGTCAAAATAGTGTCGAAACTTTACCGAATTTTGAGAAAAATGAAAAAAAAGAAGAAAAGGCAAAAGAAATTTGTTTTCAAAAATGGTTTGTTTTATTGGTCAAGAAAAAGAAAAAAAAAACTAAAGAGTTTTATTTTCAAATAGTTTGTTATATAAAAAGAGTATTATTTTCCGAAATAGTGTATTTGTCAATGAAAAAGAGTCTTGTTTTCGAAAGTAGTTAGTTTTATTGGCCCGAACTACGCTGGTTTGATTCTCACCGGGTGTGAGATACGTAGGCAAACCTCATCAGGTCCAACCACCCTTTTGCAAAAATAGCCAAAAATACCAAAATTTTAATTTTTATCCAATAAGTCGGGTGACGCCATTCTTGTTTAAAAATAAGCCGAATGTCCCCAAAAGGGCGCTAGAAGGCTGTTTTTACAAGAACAGCCATCCCGAGTCATTTTAAAATGATTTGCGGGCATAACCATAAAATCTCCCTTTCGGAAGTGCTGAAAGGCCGTATTTGCAAAATTGAGTCTTTGTTTTCTTAAAATATATATTTTTGAAGGATAGCCACTTTTCATTTTTTTTAAGTCAAAATAAGTCATTACATGGCCAACTTTCTTTAAATAGCCTACAGTTGACATTGAAGCCTTCTCAGTCTTGCGCAGGCCTGCGGCGATGCCGAGTGATGCCCCGCGGGCCCCAGGATGTGAAGGTTTGATGTACTCTTGATCTAGCTTTTAATCATCAAGTTCGTATTTTTTATTTTGAGTCTGCTTTTGTAGTTTCCCTTCAAGGAAAACAAATAGTCTAGTATCTCTTGTAATCGGCGTTTATTAATGAACGTTTGAAAAAATCCTAAAAATTTTCTCTTTATTTTTGCATTTAATTTGCATGAACTACGCTTGGTCTGATTCATGCGGGGTCATGATACGTAGGCAATCTCCATAGGATTCGACCATAACCAAAAGAGAAAAAGAAAAAGAAAAAAGGAAAGAAAAGAGAGGAAAAACTATGAAAAGGCAAAAAGAAAGGAAAAGAGCGAAAAAACAAGAAAAGAATAGGAACAAGAGAAGACAAAGGCAAGAGTGAAAAGAAGAGAAAAGAAAAAGAAAAAATGGGGGAAAACAAAGAAAGAGAAAGTTTGCAATCGAAAATAAGGAAAAGGCCGGGATGATGCATGCGACCGATCAAAAGCATAATAGGAACTATTAACTGCTTAGGTGCATTCACTCCCCAAATGTGCGGGTACCAATATGTTAAATGCCCTAACGCTAACGTGATGGTTTCATTTTGTCACGTCATTCCAGAGAGGTAGTTGGTTTGTGGTTTTAAAGTGGTAACTCTTCTTTACAACACAAGTACAAAAGGCAATGGCAAACAACAATAGAACTGAGTTGGTTGATACCGGTGCCCGACATCAGTTGGTAGAACGGGATAATGGGTTGGGTGAAGAGGTGCGGATGTTAAGACAACATGTGGCAGACATGTATCAAGCCTGGATAACTAGGAAGGCACCAACCCCACCATCGCCGATTTTTCCAGATCCTGCACTTACCCAAACTCCCAACACAATGCCAAATGATCCTCCATATTCTCCTGATACACCTGCTTATCACAATTTTTCCAACTACCCTAGTAGCTCCATCACTCATCTTCCAGTCACCTCTCCCCAACATTGCCCTCGCGTCATATCCATTACCCCCAACAATGAATACCCATTAAGAGCTCGTAATGCCCAATATCACCCCTCAGATGTTGCCCACAAGGTCCCTGATTCCTACAATAAGAGCTACCGGGATGAGCTTCATGCTAGAAATGAAAAGGTTACAGGAAGATAAAGGCGAGATGGGGTACCCAGGAAGTTGAAAAGCATAGAACAGTCCTTAAGGGACAAGCGAAGAGTGGGAGGCCAGATTAGCATGACTTGCAAAGAATTGATTGTGCCACATGATGTACGCCTGCCTGTAAGGTTCAAAGTACCAAAATTTAACTTGTATGATGGGTGTGGAGATCCGGTGGCCCACCTAAGGGTCTATTGCAACTAAATGAGGATTGTTGGAGAGAAAGATGATTTGATGATGTCATATTTCGGTCAGAGTCTAGCTGGGGCAGCCTTGGATTGGCATACCCGTCAAGATGTTGATTAGTGGCTTACATTGAGTGACATGGCTCAAGACTTTGTCCGATACTTTCAATGCAAACCGAGTGTTACCCCAGACCGCTGCTCGCTATCTAAGATGGAAAAGAGGCTGGAGGAAAGCTTTAATGAGTTTGGGCTCAGATGGGGGGAGCAAGATGCTCGAGTCAGCCCCCCCGATTAGTGAAGAAGAAATGGTTAAGTTTTTTCTACAGGCCCAGGGACCCACCTACTTCAGCCATTTGATCCCGGCCTTGGGAAAGCCTTTCAATGATGTGTTAAAAATGGGGGAGCTAGTAGAAGAAGGGATCAGGTCAGGCAAAATCGTGAGTTGTTCGGAAGCCATTCAGAATATTCCAGTAAGCTTGGGTGGAAGAAAGAGAAATAGAAAAGACGATCCGATAAGTTTTGCTAATCGGCACATCCAGCCTCGACGTTGTCCCCATGGTTATCCTTGTGCAATAGATGACCCTCCCCTATGCTACTTCTCTCCACAGAACTCCCAAAGTCGCACATCGCAGTACCCAGCTCCTCAAAATGCCCATCTACCCCCGTGAGCTTACCAAAAACACCCTGGATCAGGTTTTCGGCCCAATCCGGCATTCAAGAATGAGAGGTTATGGAAGAAGAAAACCCTCACCCCATTGGGAGAATCATACGCCAGTCTGTTCCAGAGGTTAAGTACATTGGACATGTTGGAGCCGATTTAGATAAAAATGCCGAACCCTCTTCCGAAGAAGTTTGATCTTTCTCAAAGGCGCGCATACTGCTCAGGTGCCCTGGGGCACGACATAGAGAAATGTTGGAATCTGAAGAATGCGATTCAGAAACTTATTGATGCAGGTGACATTGTCGTGCAAAGTTCAGATGCAGCAAATACTAGCCAAAGTCCATCTCCTTTGCACAATGAGACGCATATGGTGGGTATGATTTACTTTGTAAAGAAACATGAGAACTCTTCTGAGATCCCTGGAGGACAAGATGCTACTAAGGTTTCAGCGCTATCAGAGGTTGATCGTGAGAATGAGCTGGCAGAAGGAACCCAAAAATTGTTTGCTAAGAACAACGTGATGAAGACTTGTGAAAATTCCAGCAATATTGGTGTGAAACTCAGTGGCTAGGATGCTGTTCTTGGTAATTGGGAAGGAGCTCCATCTCTTGGAGTTTTGGTGGTTTATTTTGTTATCATTTCTATTGTCCGGGTTATTTCAGGGTGTGATCCGAATATTGTCTGGTGACTTAAACCCTTCTGTCCTTTCACTTCACCTTATTTGTCTAGTCGTAATAGCTTGTTTAGTGCTGTCTAGGTTTTTCAAGGGTTGTAACCCTAGTCTAGTTTGATTGTTTTGTTGTTTAAACCCTTTCACCGTCAGTCTAATGCAATTCTCTGTTTCCTGCAATTGCTATTTCTCTTCTCCTTTTATAGTTCTTTTCACGCTGGTTCTAGTGACATGACATGCACGCGTAATTCTCAGCCTGGTTTTAAAATTCAATTTAGTAATGAAATAATGAAATAATGTTGAAGATGTAAGGACATTTGAGCAAAATAAGTAAAAGCATTTTGAGATCACTTCAAGCCTAAATTGTGTGAAACTAGGGGCAGATAGAACATAAAGAAGTACTGTTGAAATGCCTCATGCTGCTTCGATTTGAAGCCAAAGGCAAGTTTGCCAAAAGTTTACAGAGGCCGTTCGTGGTATTGTGTTTGTTGTCCCATGGCGCTGGGTAATTGACAAATGTAGAAGGCAAATGCGTGGATATGGTTACTAATTATGGTGCAATCAAGAGATGTTATGAATGTTTTCCTCATGATTGTTTAATTCTGTAGTTTGTACTTGTCATGTTTTGGAGATTGAAATGACGAAGGCATTTTGTTCTGCTATCCAAAACTTTATCCGTTGTTACCCCTTTTGAGCCTCATTTATTTTCTTTCATACCTCCCTTTCGGAATCAATAACAAAACTCAAATGCTCAAGCGGGGAAGATAAGCGGAGAAACAAAAGAAAAATAGTCCAAAAGAAAAGAAAAGAAAAAGAAGAAGAAGAAGAAAAAGAAAAGAAAAGGAAAAGAAGAAGAAGAAGAAAAAGATAAGAAAAGAGAAAAGAAAAGAAAAGGAAAAGAAGAAGAAGAAGAAAAAGAGAAGAAAAGAGAAAAGAAAAGAGAGAAAAAGAAGAAAAGAGAAAAAAAAGACAAAGAAAAGAAAAGATAAAAGAAAAGAAATGAAAAGGAAGAAAAGAAAAGTGGAAGAAAGGAAAGATCACAACAACAAAGTAGTGTTATGACATGAACTACGTTTGACTTGATTCCGAAAAGATACGTAGGAAGCCTCTCTCTGAGGTTCAGTCACACCAAATAAAAATCCAAAAGTCCCCCAAGAAAGAAATTAGGGCAGAAGTTGTGGTTGTTGTGGGAAATCTGATTCCGAAAGTTGTAATTTTGAACCCATGATGAAATTGTTTTGAGCCTTTAATACCCTTTCTTTCTAACCCTCTCCAAAAGCCCACATTACGGTCCAAAGGAAGGCCTTCTAATCAGTCTTCAAGAGATGCCAAGTCAAGCGAGTAGAGGTGAATCATATTAGGGGCAACACTCCGATCCAAAAGAATGAAATGAAGAACGAGAGAGTCTTGTTGATGAGAACCCTCACGGGTACCGCAAGGCGATAAAAGCTGAGAGAAAACAAAATGAGAGAGTCTTATTGGTGAAAACCTTCACGGGCACCATAAGGCGACGGTGAGTTGAGAGAAAGACCAAAATGAGAGAGTCTTGATGGTGGAAAACCCTACGGGCATTACAAGTCGAATAAGGATTTTGAATCAGATCGGGTAAGCGGAGCATTGAAGCCCAGTTTCACGGTGAAAGGTACAACAAGAGCTGAACATCGGGTTTGCTAAATAGAATAGGCCGCAGGTGCATGTCAAGGTCGTTAGAGTCGGTATCCACCTCCGATAGGTTTCTACTTCGTAGTTTTCTTGTTAGGAATCATCTCTTTCCTTTGTCCTCCACTCTGTTCCTTTTCTCTTGCTTACTCCCTCCTCTTGATTCTGCTTGGTCATAACAATTGAGAAATGACTTCAAAATCTGCCACCGACTTTCTAATTGCACAAAACAGGGTCTGGCTAACACGTCAAAGTGTCACAAGTCAGGAAAAACAACAAGAGTACTGAGCTGGCAATAATCAACATGCTTTGGGATCTTTGTGAAATGCAAAGGCTTGGTATATATCAATTCATGAACAATGCAACAGATGAAGGGTCAGTTTGAACAGATCAAAGGTACTTCTTGTGATAGGATTGACAAAGGGTGGTAAACCAGTCACGAGCAAGACTTTCCAAGCAGAAGTCAAAGTTATCATATCCAACAGGGGAGCAGTAGACCTTAAGGACCGGACCAGGGGTTTGAGTTAAGAAAGAACATCTTGAGTGGGTGGCAATTGACGTGCCTTGGGATTCATGAGAAATACAAGGGTTTGATACGTCTCAATTCAGGAACCATGCAACAGATGGAGGGTGTTTTGATGAACGGATCAGAGGTATTCTCCGTGTCAAGGGTAGCAAAGAAAGTGGTTAGTCAATAAACAAGCAAGATCTTCGAATGGAATCAGTTATCATGACAAGTGAAGGGGCAATAAACCTCAAGGTCAAAGCCAGTGTTTAAGCCGAGGAAGAACATCATACACACGGAGTGGGGGCAATAAACGTGTTTTCGGATTCATATGAGACATAAAATACAACAAATAGAGGATATCGGGTCTGAACGGAGAAGGCATTTTATGTGATCCGGATGACAGAAAAGGGGTTAGTCCATAAACAAGTAAGGTCCTCGAGTGGAAATCAGTCACCCTGGCAAATGCAGAAGCAGCCGCCCTCAAAGTTCAAGGCCACAAACCGACCACCTCATTTTAAACTCACAAGTTTTCTTCGTTTGAAACAGGAACAAAGAAGTGCAAGAAAGTTAGGTCAACAATAAGAAGAAAAAGAGAAGAAAAGAAAGTAAAAGAGAAAGGAAGAAGAGGAGAGCCAACAAAAGGGAAGTTTCTCAAATCCTTGCCCTTGCCTGTCTTGCTAGTGTGCATAAAATGCTGCCGTTGCTTTTCACATTTTTCATCCTAGGATAAAAGTCCTAGTCTGATGGATTTTCCTCCAGATCTAAATCTTAGTCTGATGAATCTTTCTCCTAAGATAGAAAACCTAGTCTGATGACCTTTCTCCTAGGATAAAAATCTTGACCTTTCTCCTAGGATAAAAATCTTAGTCTGATGAATTGTTCTCTTCTGATAGAAAACCTGGTCTGACGAATTTTCTCCTAGGATCTAAATCTTATGATGATGAATCTCACTCCTAAGATAACAAAAGACCTAGTCTGATGAATTTTCTCCTAGGATCAAAATCTTTCATCATTACATCGATAACATAAGTGATTTACAGTTTTGCTAACAACTCACAAATCTTCCCAGCCACCAAACTGGGGCAGGAAATTTTCTTTGTTTGTCTTTTTGTTGCAGTCAGGAGCCCACCTGGAGAACAAGTGTGACGACCCAAAGGGTCATCACTTGTTTTCTCAGTCTTTTCGAGCTTCTGAGGCCTTGAAAACCTTATTTATAGTTGCCTCGATTTGCGTGCGCAATCTGGGCTCGAAGCTGGGAAATTTTTATGTTGAAATATATGAATTTTGTGAAAAATTTAAAGAATTTTGATAGTAATATTGATATAGTTGACTTTGGTCAACCTTTTTGGTAAACGGACCCGGACCCATGATTTGACTGTCTCAGAAAATCCGTAGAAAAATATGGAACTCGAGCGTATGCCCGGAATCAAAATCCGAGGTCCAGAACCCCGGTAAAAGAATTTTTCTGTTAAATTATTTTATGAAAATGTTTAAGGAAAATGAAACTGAAATTTGATCAAAAAGTAATGGTATCGAGCTCGTATTTTGGTTTCGACACTCGGTACAAGTCATATATATTGGTTAAGTGCTTCCTGTAAAGTTTGGTTTAAAACGGACGTCGTTTGACGTGATTCGGCCTTAAATTGGAAATTTGGAAGTTTATGAAATTTTAAAGATTTCTTGAGTATAAGGCTCAATTCATTGATTTTGATGTTATTTTGGCGATTTGATCGCGCGACCAAGTTCGTATGATGTTTTTGAGTCAATGTACATATTTGGTTTGGAGCCCCAAGGGCTCAGGGGAGTTTTGGATAGGCCATGAGTTCATTTTTTCATGTTTGGAAGTTGCTGTCATGCCTGACCTGCAGGCTTTGCAATTGCGAAGCCAGATTCGCAATTGCGAGAATCCCCCTGGGCAGCAGACTTCGCAAATGCGAAGAAAACATCGCAAATGCGATGCCAGCCCAATTCTCTCAGAGTTCGCAAATGCGAAGAGAAATGTCGCAAATGCGAACATCACCTGGGCAACACCTCTTCGCAAATGCGACGATTTTGTTCGCAAATGCGAACTTCCCAGTTCTGGCCTAACTTTGCAAATGCGAAGTTTGTTTCGCAAATCCCATGTTTGGTCGGGGTTCGCAATTGCGAACCCCTGTTCGCAAATGCGAACACAGAGACCTGTAAATCACGATTTCCAGCTTCATTTTTCACATTTTCACAACCCAAAACACCCATTGGCGATTTTTCACGAACTCCCTCTTCTCCAAATCATTTGTAAGTCAACTTTTACTCAATTTCTTCAATCTTTAACATCATCTATCATGTTTTCATCTTAAATTCAAGGTTTTTCATGGGTAAAATGGGGGTTTTGGGTAGAACTTAGGTTTTCACAAAAATTGGGATTTTGACCTCAATTTGAGGTCCGATTTTAGAACAAATTATATATTTGAACTCGTGGTAGGATGGGTGAATTTATTTTGGTTCGAACCTCGGGTTTTGATCAAGCGGGCCCGGGGCTAGTTTTACAAATTTGAGACAGAATGTTGGAAACATTATTTTTGGCCATTTGAACTAGTTTGTTGAGTAGTATTGATGATATTAAATAAATTGTGTATAGATACGATTGTATTGGAGCCAAATTCGAAAGGAAAGGACATTGCTAAGGATTGAGTTGGCCGTAGACTTTCGAGGTAAGTGTTTGATCTATCCTAGCTTGAGGGAATA